>PISX010014306.1:0-53407 GCA_004024625.1 Mellivora capensis
TAACCTGTCACAACTGTCACATGGGAGACACACGGCCACCCCTAGAGCCAGCCCTGCCCCCATCCTCCTGCAGAATGCGCTCCGCTCTCCTCCGGGACCCCTGGCAGCTCTACCCAGACCTGGAACTGCCCTCTCTGCTGCAACGCTCCAGGATTCCCCGCTCTGGTCATAATTACATGGGCCCAGGGCTTTCATGAATGTGTCCTATTTCTCTCAACTCACCTTCCTGCCAGGGCAAACTGTGAGTAACGTACCAATGGAACACGAACATGCTCTGAGATCTGAGTCGTTCCTTGTAGACTTCTGAGGACTCCTTTGCAATAAAATACCATAGCCTATGACGGGGGTGATAAAACTATTATTTATGGAATACAGCCCAAATCACCTCATTGCTAGTCGCTCTTCATTAGCTTGAAAGTTTCTGTGTAAAAAAGTCTTTCCTTAGATATTACCTTCCAGCAATTTCCTGAGGAGAAACAAGCTCTGTGGGGTAACCTGACTCACCCAGCGTCACGCAAACAGTTTCAGAATTCAACCCAGGGCTCCTGAAGTCCACCAAGCCCCTTGATGTCACCAGCATGCCTCTATCCAGGAGACTTCCCAAAGATTCTCCTGACTCCACCACCAAAGAAACTACAGAGAAAGTGCGGCATGTCAAAATATCTAGATGATACATTTAGTCAATCCAGAAAGTCAGGCTTTACTTTTAAACGGTGAAATCCTACTTTGAATAATTTTGAATTTTCCCTCTACCTTAATTGGAACTCTTTAGATGAAAACACTAATCAGTTATGAAACATCACCTTTGATAATTGACAAGAGATCATCCATGTCTCTATCTGGCCGCCAAAAGTCACGTAACCGTAGATGGTGGCATTCGACCATACCCCAGGCCCAAGTGAATAAACACTGTTAGATGAAGGATCAGATTATATGTTGAAAACACACAAAGAGTAAATCTCATCTTCCTTCTCTAATACAAGTGATTTCCTAGGAAATAGATGTTCAGATTACATTTTGTAAGCAGTAAATGAACAGAGAAAATTGTATTCCCTGCAATGTTCTACCTGCAGGGAAACTAAGTAACTCTTGCACCGAATCCAGAATGTGGACAGCTACTTAAGTTTTACTTCGTGGCTCAACTAGAGAAAAGAGAAAAGCCCAGGAGGTTTTGGGTTAAAAAGAAGTCTTACCTCCAGTCCTGACACGTAAGTGACATTGCACCCAATGTACCTGCTGCTTTCTCGGAACACTGATGTCCCGTGACAAGCTGCATGACTGACTCAGATGCTGTTGCTCAAAACGTTGGGACTCGTGGAGCCCGACCAGAGAAGTGTTGTCAGGTGGGGATAAGAAGGCACGTCTGACCTAAGGCCGGCACACCTGCTTCTGTTCCTGGGAGAAGGGAAAACAACAGACTTGTTTTTTCTTTCTTTTCTTCTTTTTTGTAAACACATACTTGTTTCTTAAGTAGTAATTATCAGCATTCTAAAGTAGACCAATGACTTTGTCTTTCTTGGAAAAGTGAAATTGTCCTTCCAAAAGAACACCTCAACTCACCTGTTCCTCATGCAACTTGAGTGGGATCTGGTTTCCTCCAGCTTCCAACCCCCACCTGGAGGAGGCTCCAGCAGGATCCTGACAGCACATTACCACCATCCCCTGGGACACGAGGCACAATACTAAAATTGGGGGATGGCTCTGGGGCTCTTGCCACAACACCTTTGCCTGAGGGGGAAACAGGAACCTGCAAGACCCTCCAGCAGGATCCTGACAGTCCACTGCCACCATCTTGGGAACATGGTGTGTGTGGGGGGGATGACTCTGGGGCTTGTTAGTGCCACACCTGTGCCTGGGGCAGGGGCAGGAATCAGGAGGACCCTCGTGCACAACCCTGACAGCCCATTACCACCAAACCTGTGGACAGGGCGCAAAATGTTGAAGCTGGGGAACTGTTCTGGGGCTTGTTAGCACCACACCTGTAGGGGGTGGGGAACAGGGAACACCCTGCTGAATTCGGGGTGCTGCTCTATGTCCATTATCTGCACTGTGCCAGCGGACCAGAGGCACCCCACTGAAGCTGGGGACTCTGTGCTGTCTTTACATGCACTCTTCCTGGGGAACAGGGGAAACACTGAAATGTCCACAACCCATCCCACAAAAGCTTGGGTGAGTGGGCGCCCTGGAGTTCAGGGGTCTGGGGGAGAGGCCCAGTTGATGGACATTGGGCAGAAGAGACTTTCAAGGGAAAAAGAAAACCAATCTGAGTCCCCACGATGAACTCGCTTCATGCGCCCTTCAAGGACCCTACCCCCGGGACCGCATGCCAGAGCACAGTCGCACAGTCCGCACTCACCGAAGCAGGACACTGGTCCAGGGTCTCTTCCAGCTCCTCCTCCCCCCCCCCCCCCCTTGCCTGCTCTGTCTGCCTCCGCACACTAAGGCAGCTCTGGGTCCACCCACAGAGGACATAGCTCCACCCCCACATGCTGATCGGTCAGGGAGGGTGGTCCTGAGGTCCCTGAGGCCATTGAATGCGGTTCCTGCCTTTCCTGGCCACGGGCCCCTTTACACCCGCATCTCCCCGCTTTTGCAGACTCCCGGAGGTGGTGCCTCCTCGCTTGCACACCTGGCTCCGCGGGACAGCCATTGGCGGGTCGTGGGCAGGGCCCCTCCTCCCCCAGACATCTGGCCCCTTTCAAAGACACCTCTGGCTGTAGACCACCCTCAGAAACCTGCCCCTTCCATTCCTGCACCATCCCTGCTTGTGCAGCGGTTCCTGCCTCCTGGCAAGGTCTGCTGCTCTCAGACCTTCCCAGGCTTGGGCTTTAGGAAATGCAAATGTTGGGGCGCCTGCGTGGCTCAGCCATTAAGCTTCTGCCTTCAGCTCAGGTCTTGATCCCAGGGTATTCTGATCCAGCCCCTGATCTGGCTCCGGGCTCAGCAGGAGGCCTGCTTCTCCCTCTCCCACTCCCCCTGTTTGTGTTCCCTCTCTCTGTCTGTCAAATAATAAATAAAATCTTAAGAAAGAAAAAAGAAATGCAACAGTTTCCCACATTTCCAAGGCAATTTTAAGACCCAAAAAGTAATGCTCTAAGTGGGAAGAGCTCCACCTTCTGGTCTCACCCATGGAGTAGATAGTGCTTCTCAGACCTTCCCAGCATCCTTCTAGGATGAGCCCATTTGTGCTGGAAAGAATATATATATATATATATATATATATATATATATATTCCATATATATATAATATTCATGTGCTTGGTTCTGCAGGGAAGCTCCAGGATGAACAAGAACAACTGCCCTTCCATGCTGTTGGAGTGGTGAACCAGGAACATTGATTCTTCACTTAAAAAGAAAACACATTGTTTTTGTCGACACTAAAGGAACAAACCACTTTAAGCATTTTAGAGAGAAAAGAAGAGAGTTTTATTCAAACCCAAGTCAAGACAGCTGCCTGGGAGACACAATCTTCACAAGGAAGGGAGTGCTCCAGGTAAGGAACATTTGGAACAGGTTTCTATATTCGGTCTGTTTTGTTTTACATACAGAATAACAGACCATCATGAGGAAGAACATTCCAGAAAGTTACAGACTTTTTCTTATGTTTTCAGTATGTGCAAGTCAGTATGACTTTAATCTTATGGGAGCAGGAGAGGTCCCTTGTTTTTCTTATCTTTATGCTTGCAATAGCATGTTTTTGGTTCTCTTTTTCTTCCCAAAGGAGATGTATAACATGTGCTTGGGGCAGAAATAGTGCCCATGATCTGAAGTTTTGCACAATCATTTTGAGCTTGGTAAAATGTTAAAGGATAGCTTCCCCAGGAGCCCAGGATCCAGGCCCATGGTTGGTAAAAGACAAAAATTTCCATTATCATTCTAAGTACTAATAAAGAGAGGAACTTGAGACAAAAGCACTTTTAACAATACTACCAAGAAATCAAAATGATGCCTACAGAAGGTTACCTGTTCCATGGTCAACACAGGTAACAGAGGTGTTCACAGAAGCTGGGCTCCTCCCTTTCTCCTGCCCAAATCTCTGAAGCACACAGATAATTTAAAGTCAGAATTTTAGAACCTCCCAACATCTTAGAAATGTCTGGCACCATTCTCTTGGACTACAGAATAAAACGGAGTAGCTCATTGTCACAACACAAATTGAAGTGTGAAGTCCCCCTAAAGCTTGGATACACTGTCTTAGTTCTTTCCCTGCAGATTTCAGCTAATGTAAGTCATAGTCATACCATATAAACACTATGATGGTTGGGAAGTAAGTAATCATGGGTAAGGGAATCATTTATTACAGTTTATAAGCATTGTCTCACTTTGCAGAAGAGGCTGAGCTGAGTGTTTATAAATACTATTTTTATTTAAATTATTATTTAAATACTATTTCAGACCTGTCTTGCACACTCTGAACATACCAGAACCTGAATCAATTTAAAAAGATAGCTCTTTCAGTAACTTTAATATCAGAAAAATATTATAATGTCTCTATTTCTAGGGATCTTTGCATATCTTACTCAGAGGTCCTCAGCTCTTAATGATCATGAGGGCAGAGGTAAAAAGGCCAGGTGAATTCATTCCAGTTGACCCCACAAAAAGAAAATCCTGAGACTTGAGATGTTTCCAGATCAAGACCAGAGGTAAGAGGGAAATAGTACCATGTATGGAATAACAAGGTATTTGGAGTCAGTTTGGGGGATCCCACTTGGGTTTCTGACACTAAAATCCTCTGTAACTCAAGTCATCTCTGAGTCCCTGTCTAGCCATCTAGAAAATGTGACTAATAATATCTACATCGTAGTTTGGAATTTTAAGAGGGAGAATTCCAAAAAGAGCCGGTGTGATGGCTCTCAAGAGCAGGTGCTCAGGAAGCCAGGATTACTATTGGGGGTCTATTTCTTTTTCAGAAGAAAGAACACATGTTGAATCCATGTTTCTAAGAGATGACTCACAAGATGATTTTCAAACCTTAAGGAAGGTCAAGAATCTGTTATTGTGTCATATTTCACGCAGAAAGCATGCTGTTGGACTGGTGAGGACAATACAATAGCACCATCATCACTGGGGGTGTGGAGCTCCCCATTTCCATGTGGCCATGTTGTCCCCCTTAGCTCAGGGCCACCAGAAAGGGAAGCTTGGGCAGTGGGCACCAGCATCACTAGGAGTGGGGATCTTCCCATTTCTGTATGACCATGTTGTCCCTCTTAGCTCAGGGCTACCACAAAGGGCAGCTGTGGGGGGACCACAGGCCAAGGCTGCCATTTGGGGCTGGGGCAGGCACAACTCTGACTTAAGGCTCATCTCCTGTCTACCTAATTAAACTGCTCTTCCCAGATAGAGTACAATTGTCTGCGAGCTCTGATGTAGGAAGTGTTGAGAATCTCCCTTATGAATCCCTCTCTGGTCTTTAGGAAATGTAGGATCCAACAGTACATTAAAATGATTATCTATCATGACCAGCTGGAACTTATTCCTGGGATGCAAGTGTGT
Organism: Mellivora capensis; assembly: GCA_004024625.1. Taxonomy (NCBI): domain Eukaryota; kingdom Metazoa; phylum Chordata; class Mammalia; order Carnivora; family Mustelidae; genus Mellivora; species Mellivora capensis. The sequence goes on from PISX010014306.1 coordinate 5,495, forward strand.
GGTTCAACATTTGCAAATCAATCAACACGATAGAGTATATTAATCAAAGAAAAGACAAGAACCATAGGATCCTCTCAATGCAGAAAAAGCATTTGACAAAATACAGCACACTTTCCTGATTAAAACTATTCCGAGTGTAGGCATAGAGGGGACATTCCTCAGTTTCATAAAAACCATCTATGAAAAGCCCTCAGCGAATACCATTCTCAATGGGGAAAAGCTGGGAGCCTTTTCCTTAAGAGCAGGAACACAACAGGGATGCCTGCTCTCACCATTATTGTTCAACGTAGTACTAGAAGTCCTAGCCTCATCAATCAGATTACAGAAAGAAATAAAATGTATCCAAATTGGCAAAGAAGTCAAATTCTCTCTTCACAGATGACATAATACTTTATGTGGAAAACTCAAAAGACTCCACTCCCAAATTACTAGAACTCATACAGCAATTCAGTAATGTGACAGGATACAAAATCAATGCGCAGAAATCTGTTGCTTTTCTAACACTAACAATGTAACTGTAGAAAGAGAAATTAGGGAATTGATTCCATTTATAATAGCACCAAAAACTGTAAGATACCTTGGAATAAACCTAACCAAATAGGCAAAGGATCTATACTCTAGAAACTATAGAACACTTATTTATTTATTTTTAAGATTTTATTTATTTATTTGTCAGAGAGAGAGAGCGAGTGAGCACAGGCAGACAGAGTGGCAGGTAGAGGCAGAGGGAGAAGCAGGTTCCCTGCTGAGCAAGGAGCCCGATGCGGGACTCGATCCCAGGACACCGGGATCATGACCTGAGCTGAAGGCAGCCGCTTAACCAACTGAGCCACCCAGGCATCCCTAGAAATTATAGAACATTTATAAAAGAAATGTGGGAAGACACAAAAAGATGGAAAACCATTCCATGCACATGAATCAGAAGAATAAACATGGCTAAAATGTCTATGCTGCCCAGAGTAATTTATACTTTCAACACCATCCCTATTAAAATACCATTGGAATTTTTCATGGAGCTGGAACAAACAATCCTAAAACTTATATGGAACCAGAAAAGACCCCACCCAGCCAGGGAAATGTTGAAAAAGAAAACCAAAGCTGGGGGCATCACAATGCCTGACCTCAAGCTATATTCCAAAGCTGTGACAGCATGGTATTCACACAAAAACAGACACATAGATCAATGGAACAGAATAGAGACCCCAGAAACTGACCCTCAACTCTATGCTCACATCATCTTTGACAAAGGATGAATGAATATCCAATGGAAAAAAGGTGGTCTCTCCAATTAATTTTGCTGGGAAAATTAGACAGCCACACACAGAAGACTGAAACTCAATCATTCTCTTACATCACACACAAAGATAAACTCAAAATGGATGGAAGACCTCAATGTGAGACAGAAATCCATCAAAATCCTAGAAGAGAACATAGGCAATCACCTCTTCAACATCAGCCACAGCAACTTCTTCCTAGACACATCAGCAAAGGCAAGGGAAACTAAAGCAAAAATGAACTATTGGGACTTTGTCAAGATAAAACACTTCTGCATTTTGTTGACTGTTTCAAAGGAAACAGTTAACAAAACAAAGAGACAATCCATGGAATGGGAGATGTTTGGAAATGATATGTCATATAAAGGGCTGGTATCCAAGATCTATAAAGAACTTATCAAACTCAACACCCAAAAAGAAATGACCCAATCAAGAAATGGGCAGAAGACATGAACAAACATTTCTCCATAGACATGCAAACGTCTAACAGACACATGGCAACATGTTCAACATCACTTGCCATCAGGGAAATACAAATCAAAACCACAATAAGATACCACCTTACACCAGTTAGAATGGCCAAAATTAACAAGTCAGAAAATGAAAGATGTTGGTGAGGATGTGGAGAAAGGGGAACCCTCCTACACTATTGGTGGGAAAGCAAGCTGGTGCAGCCACTCTGGAAAGCAGTATGGAGGTACCTCAAGATGTAAAAAACAGAACTACCCTACCACCCAGCAATTTCACTATTGGGTATTTACCCCAAAGATACAGACATTGTGAAAAGAATGGACACCTGCACCCCAATGTACCTAGCAGCAATGGACACAATAGCCAAACTGTAGAAGGAGCCGAGATGACCTTCAACACATAAATGGGTAAAGAAGATGGCATTCATATATACAATGGAATACTCCTCAGCCATCAGAAAGGATGCATACCTACCATTTGCTTTAACATGGATGGAACAAGAGGGGATTATGCTGAATGAAATAAGTCAGGCAGAGAAGGACAATGACCATATGGTTTCACTCATATGTAGAATGTAAGGAATAGTGTGCAAGACCATGGGGGAAGGGAGGGAAAATTGAATGGGAAGAAATCAGAGAGGGAGACAAACCATGAGAGACCCTGGAGTCTGGGAACCAAACTCAGGGTTACAGAGGGAAGGGGGATGGGGTAACAGTCTGATGGGTATTAAAGAGGGCATGTGTTGTGATGAGCACTGGGTGTTATATGCAATTTATGAATCATTGAACACTACATCAAAAACTAATGTTGTACTATATGTGGGCTATCTGAACATAAGTAAATAAATAAATAAATATGCTTTTTACATGAAAAATATATAATAATGGGAACAGAATTTCAGAGTTGCATGAAGAAATATTCTCAAGATATGTTTCACAGCAGTGTAAATATAGTTAACACTACCGGACTTTATACTGAAAATGTTTAAAATGGCCAAATCAATGTTAGTATTTTTTACAATTTCTTAAAAGTACATTCTGTATGATTCCATTTTTATAAAGATTTTATTAATTTGCTTTGGGGGGGCCATGGCACTAGAGTTGTGGGAGAGGCAGGAGGTGGAAGAGAGAATCGTGAGCCCACACTGCACTAAACACAGACCCTACATATGGCTCAATCCCACACCATGAGATCACATCGTGAGCCAAAATCAAGAGTCAGTGGCTTACCCAACTGAGCCACCATCCATCTCCTTGGGCATTAGTATTGGTGCATTCCCTGCTCTCTCCACCACTGCTGCTCTGAACACTTCTGAAAATACATCTATGAAAAATCATGCAGAGTTTCCTGGGGTGAGTCTGAGTATGAGCACTGCTAGGTGATGGGTGCACCTATGGCCTGGGATGGGTGCTGTTCACTGTTTTCTCAGACAGGGGTGCCCATCACCCTTCTCTCCAAGGGACCCCCATGTCCTCAGGCACCTGAGAGCCACCCAGCCCAGGAATTCGCCTTCTCTAGCAGAGGACAGATGGGACTTCTTTCTCTGGCCAGGACTATGAACCCTGATCCTGGGAAAGGAGAGCTCTCCTGGGACTTCTGGCCCAGCCAGGCAGCCGTGGCCACTGTGTATGTGACAGAGCCAATGGGGCTGGGCCTTGGAGGGAATGAGTGCCTGAAAGAAGCCTTGCGTGGGGCATGTGGGAGCAGCAGTCCCTGCTTCTTGGGGAGCAGTGATGTGCGTAAAAGGAGGGAGGCTGGGGTGGAGCCTTCTAAGCCACACCACAGTCTCTCCCTTGGTCCTGAAACCAGCAGGAAGGAAGCACTGAGGACAGAGACTCCAGGAGGATTCCCATCCAGGGAAAGAAGGCCCACTAGAGGTCACTGAAGCCACCAGGCCCACCAGCCACAGGCCATTTGCACCTGCTGGATCACCTTGGGCACTTCATTAGCACGTTGTCCATGTTCGTGTGTGGACAGTGATTGGCCCACTCAGTGCTGGTGCACTTCCAGAGGCAGACTAGAACCCTTCCAGGGCCTGCTAGTGGGTTAGAGGAACCCTGCCCAGAGAAACAGAGGATGTCCCTCTTCCTCCAGAGCTGGGGAAGGCAGCCATCATCCTGGGCCAGGACCTGGGCCAGGCGTGTGTTCTTTCTGAAGTTCCCATGTTCAGTGGGCATTGCTGTGCCTAAGAAAGGCCCTCTCAGCCACAGAATCAGGAGCCATGAGGCGCTGTCTCCCATCCTGACCCAGGATCATGACCTGAAATGATCCTGTCTTTGGGAGGATGGTTCTCCTTCGGGAGCCAGGGAGGGGTAGGCCCTGTAAGAGCTCTTCATTCAAGGAGGAGTCATGGAGAGCGTGTGTGTCTTGGTGGCCCAGCAAGTGAAAGAACCAAACCCCAATGCTCAGGTTCTAATAGAAGCAGAGTTTTAGTGTCCTGTTTGGGGGCAGCCACCTCCCCTCTTACGTGGTCTTGGGGGACCTCAGGGAAAGTCTTCCTTGTTCTCATGCCCTCAGAGGGAGGAGCTGGCCCTGTGTCCTGCGGTCCCCACCCTGTCCCACTGCTGAGGAAGAGCCACACACAGGGACCCAGTGTCAGGAATGTTGTCTCCCAGAGGTCTGGCGACTGCATGGAAGGGTTGGATTGCTTTTGGCGGGAGGCGTGCTCACTGTTGATACCATTCACCATCCCCCACTGCACTCTGCTGTCCAGGCTCTGTGCCCAGCTTAGGTCAATCACCAGCACCCCACATGGATCCCACAGGATCGCTCTGCCATGGGAGCGATCATTCAGCATCACTGCATTGCACAGAGGTGGAGAGGGGAGCCCAGAGAGGGGAGGCAAATCACTCTAGTCACAGGACTGGTCAGCAGAGGGGCTGGGGAAGGCCAGCCCTCCCGAGCCCCCATTAGCCCAGCCAGAGACTCCCCGAACCCAGAGCGAGCCCTCCCCTGCCTGCCCAGCCACACACTGGCCCCTGAGCTGGATGATGGACTGTTCTCCTTGGCCCTAAGGGTGTTGCTGGCTGACTAGGAGGGAGAGAGGGACAGGCTGTAGCTACAGGACAAAGTGACACGTCTGAGCTAGCAGGAGCCACACTCTCTCCTGGAGCCTGCCTGGGAGCTGGAGTCTGGGTGCCCTAGGGGCCAGCACACCACAGGGTCTGCACTGACTAGGGAGCCATGGCCTCCAGCGAGAGTCAACTCTGCCTTCTCCCAGCCCCTATGCCACATCACCTCTCCTTACTGTGGGGCTCCAGGACCTGGAACCAGACCCCATAGGGCTGACTCGGCTGCAGCTTGTAATGAATTTGCAGCCCCTGAAGCAGCTGGATTTCCTGGAGCTGGAGGAGGACTGGCTGCAGACAAGGACTGGGCTAGAGCAGATGCACATCCTTCGTGGAGGGTGAAGGATAGAGCAGGGGCGGAGTCCTGGGGCCACTGCTCCTGTCTAAAAGGGGCTGAAATCCCTGAATGCCCATGAGATCCCTCATTATAGTAACACCACCATCACACTCGGTGTCCTGGTGGTGGGCCCCTCCTTCCCCGCCTCCTTCCCACACCTCTGACTCCAGCCAGGGACAGGCTGGACCTCTGTCCCAGGGTCCTAGCAGGAAGATGAGGAAGAAGGAGGAGAGAAGGGGAACGAGGTGGACTGCTCTTCCCCCTGCCCTGAGTTGGCCTCCACTGCTGCCTCCAGGTCCTCTGGTCCAGCCCTGCACTTAGCTGGATCCTGGGAGGCAGTCTGCATTCCCGGCCAGCTGGGTAGGGAGTATTTGGTGATCTTTGTGCTCCCAGAAGTCCAACCCACCTGGGCTTGCACCCTGAGGCTTGCACCCAGGATGGGCATGGTTCTGGGGCTAAGCAGACTTTGCTGCCACAGAGCCCTTGGTGGTGTTGAGGAAACACTGGGGACCGGTCAGGTGCAGAGCCATGGGTGTCATGCACGTCCGCCGTGGGACTGGGTCATGGTACAGGTGCTGTGTGCAGGTCCCCTGTGCACACAGGGCCCCCTCAGGAGGGAGGCCTCTGTCTGGTGCACCTATCCTCCACCTACCCCAGAGGAGTGGCCAAGTTCAAACATTTCCATGTCCAGCCCTCAGGGACAGCTGGGAACCTAGGGTAGAGAGGCAGGGCCTCACCCAGGACACAGAGTCCCAGAAGCGGGGCTGCTCTCCAGTCCCAGGCCAGCCCCAGCCTTCCCATGAGGTTTGCTTTGGGGGGTGAGAGCCCCTCAGATCCTTGGGGATAGCTACCCACCCCATCCCATGTGGGGACATGACCTCGGGCATCCCCAGACAAATAGAGGCATGTGTGCCTACACACACACACCCCACTCTGACTGCCCAGCTCGGGGTCAGAAGGGGCAGACACCCTGGGAGTGAGGTGGGTGACAAGTGGGAAAGAAGAAAGAGGTCGAAGACAGCTGGGCCATGGGGCAGGGGCATCAGGACCCCTGGCAAGAAACCAGATCCATAGCATGGGGATGGAAGATAGGCCAGATGGTCAGGGGGTTTCCAAAGGGCACAGGGGGTTGCAAGGGTACCGAGAGAGGACAGGGTCTGGGGTCTGTGTCCATCACCATCCTGGGCTACTGGAAGTAGGAAGAGATAACCCCCCAAGTCCAGATGGGGTTACAGCACAAAAGGCCTTAGCTTACTCTTCTGTCAATTGGGCCATAGAGATGAGGTGTCCCTAGGGTCCCACATGCTTGTAGAAAAGTCTGTTGGTCTTGATCTTCATCCCTGACCCCTGTGCTCCCAGTCCTGGGAAAATGCTTTGTACTCCCTCAAGGTCCTTCTGAGCAGAGGACAGCCTGAGGGCTTGGGGGCCTGATGAGCTGGGTTTGCAGAACGTGGCAGAGCACTGGAACAGTGGTCTAGGGAACAAGGTCAAGACCTCCTTGTTGCAGCCTCAAGGTCCCCATTTGGAAGAGGTTCCAGAGTCAGTGCTCTGGTCAGGGTGAGGAGGCCTTAGGAAGGAATCAAGCACCAGGACAGGAGAGGGAAATGGGGAGAAGGTAGGCTTCTGAGGTTTCTCATATCGCCCCCAGAGCCCTCAAGTCCTGCCACTGGGGGACACACAGAGAAGACAGAGACAGAGAATGAACACAAGAGAGGGAACCAGGAGAAGTCACAGACTTTCCTCAGTCAGGTTGGAAACAACATCCCATCATTTTGCTCCATTCTATTCCTTAGGGCACAGTCACACAGGCCATCCACCCAAGGGGAGAGAATTCCACAGGGATGTGTGACCAAGATTCAGGAATGCCAGGAACCACTGTGGGGACTGCCCAGCACATGGGCACAGACAAGGCCCTGGGACCTGGGCCTAAACCTAATGGGAGATCCTGGAAGTCTGTGTCACCAGAGGACACCAGAGGAATCAGTTCACAGCAACTTTCCCATGGGGGCTGGGAGACAGGCAAGAGGATGATGGCTTTGCCTGGACCCCAAAGCAGTCGCAGGTCCCTCTGAGCTGTGTTCTATGCCCCGCCCAGTCCTCAACTCAACCTTGCATTGCCACGTGCATGTCCCAGCCTCCTGTGATAGCAGGAGCATATGTAGAGATCCTACCAATGATGGTGTCCCTAGTAGCAGAAGCCAGAAGACCCACTATGCAGATGGGGAGCCTGGGGAGCCCCTGAGAGGCACAGGGTCTGTCCAGGGTCACAGTCCTGGGCATGAGCAGGAGCTCGGTCTGAACCCAGCTCTGTGTCCTCACAGCGGGGACACCGTCGGTACCCAGGCCTCGCAGGGCCCATAGGAGGCTGTGTGGGTGTCACTGTATGGACGGGGCAGGGCGTAGAGGGTGAGCATTGAGCAGCTGGGAGAGGGGACCCCCGAGGGGGCTCTGGTGTGAGGAGGAAGTTGGGTAAGGGGTCCCTAGGAAGTGGTGACCTCAATTCCCTGACAACAGAGCCCAACAGAATTTGGAACCCAGGTAACCAGGCACCCACATTCCAGAGACAGCCCCCTGCCCAGCTCATTTCATTGGAGATCCTTGAAAGAAGAACATGTTTGCATGTTGCATCCCAAAGTCTAGAGGCTGCAGGTAGAGGAAAGCACACCCTGCAAACACTTTCCCTCGCTGGGGATGTCATATCAGGGCTCCCCACCCCTCTCATTTGGCCAGAAGTATGGAAAGGTAACACCATGAGGCCCAGAGCCAACCCCCAGCCCCATACGCTCTGATCCGGCCTGTGCAGCCCCAGGTCTCCTCCCCATGCGTGCGTGTGTGTGTGTGTGTGTGTAAAGAAGGCTCATGTGTGGTGTACCCCCCCATTCAAGGGCAGGGGTCAGATGCCCAGTGGGAAGGTCATGTTCACTCACACCCCAGGTCAAGACTGGCTGGGTGGGATGGGGTGTCGGGGGCTGCGAGCTCTCCCTGGGGTTTATCCTGTGTCCCGCAGGCAGGGGTCCCTGTCCCAGGTGTGGGGCTGTGCATGCACAGGTCTGTGTGTGATCTGGGAGCAGCAGGGGGACTGGGCAGGAGGACAGTGAGGATGGCCAGGCAGGGCTGTGATGTATCCAGGCTGGCTACCCATCTCTGTCTTTGCAGAACACCAGGGATGATGAAACCCGGATGAGACTGTTGTACACGGACTCCATCTCCCTGACACAGGGAGTGACCGTAGGGGTCTCTCCAGGAGAAGGGACTGCGGACTGCCTGGGAAGGCCTCTGACACTGTCCTGCTGGTACCACACAGGACTTTGGTCCAGCACACGGAGGCCAAGCCCAAGCGTGAGAAGGCCAGGGCTGGGTATATGTGGGTGTCTGGGGATGGAACAGTGCTAGGCCCCACAGGCAGGAGAACCCAGGGGCTGGTGTGGAGCCAGGAGCAAGGACTGGGCCCAGAGCACCCAGTGGGTGGACTGCAGTTGTGGAGATGTCCCGGTGAGGGTTCCTTCCTAGCTGTAGCTTCTTTGAGAGGCCCTGGGCTGAGCTCTATCTCTGCAAAGGCACACAAGCTTATTCTTTCACTCCAGGATCTCCAACGAAATGAGCTGGGCAGGGGGCTGTCTCTGGAATGTGGGGGCCTGGATACCTGGGTCTAGCTCTGAAGAGCCAGAGCTGGCCCCAACTTCATCTGCAGCTCCAGAGGCGGGGATGGTGCCTGAAGAGACTTCAGCAGGAGACCAGCGGTCCACCAGGTGACCCAGCACTTGCCCACAGAGAACCTGACGCTGTCCCAGAAGTGGTGGCACCTGCCCCTCCCCAGCCCCTGCTCCCGCTCCTGCTCCAGTTCCTGCTCCTTTCCCTGCCCCAGCCCCTGCTCCCACCCCTGCTCCTGCTCCTGCTTCTGTCTCTGCCCCTGCCCCTGCCAGAGCCACTCCCCCTTCCCCTGCCCCAGCCTGTGCTGCTGCTCTTGCATCGTCCCGGCTCCTATCCCTGCCCTTATCCCAACCCTTGCCCCTACTCCTGCTCCTGTGGGGCTCCCAGAGCCACATCCAGAGCCCACAGCCCTGATCCTCGTACAATCATCCCTTGGTCTATCCCCTGACCCTGATGGCCCGCAGGAATGTTCATCCCCGACCTGTATGTTCTTTCTCTCTGGTACATATTAACTCATTAACTGTTATTTTAACTTTCCACATTCTGCATACTTTTTATTATCTCTTTTAAATAAAATTACTTGGTTACACTTGAACATGTCATGAGAGTTAAGTACATTCCCAACTCTGTGTCACCACACCACAGAACATCGCTGGCAGGATATCTCCTTCCCCAAAGGAGACCCTGAACCCAAAGCCCTCCCTGCCCATTTCTCCTCCAGCCCGGCCTCTCAAAACCCCTAAGCTGCTTTCTCTCTGTGTTCCTTTACCTGTTCTGGATGTTTCTATACATGGAATCATACAATATGTGCCTTTGTCTCCCCACCTATTTTCAAAGGGGACTCTTTTTTTTTTCTGTGTTTATGTGACATAGAATTTCCCTTATTCCATATTGAAACCCCTGATGGATTACAGATGAGATGTAATCATAGGGACCCCTTTAGGAATTATGCACAATTTTGGGGTCAAGACCCCTGTTCCTGCTGGGACATCATAGCCTGACCCCAGAGAGGACACAGCTGGTTCCTTCTGTGGCCCCCACAGAAACCAGGGAAATGCAGAAAGCTGGAAGACACACCACAGAGGGCAAACACATCACTCACAACCCAAGGCCAGAGAAAAGTTTCATCTGACTCTGTTCCAAACCAAGCTCCAAGTCACGGGGTTCCACAGGGACAGAGACCAAAGGCATGCAAGTCCGGGGGGAGGATAGTGGCACATGGGGAGTATGTGTCAGAGATGCCAGAGGTCCTGGGAAAGGGCTCTGGCAAAGGAAACCCTGTGAGGGCAGCGCTGGTCATGCCCTATGAGGGCAGAGCAGCAGGTGTCTGGTCTGGGGATCAATAGCCCTGGCGAGAATGTGAAGAACCAGAGGTCCAATACAGGTCCCTTGGAGAGAAGGGTGACGGGCACCCCTGTCTGGGAGAACAGTGAGTAGCACCCATCCCAGCCCACAGGTGCACCCATCACCTAGCTGTGCTCAGCCCCAGACTCAGCCCCGGAAACTCTGGCACAACTTTTCACAGAAGTATTGTCAGGAGTGTTCAGCACAGTGGTGGTGGAGAGAGCAGGGAATGGAACAACCCTAATGCTCAAGGAGATGGATGGGATCCATGGTCCCAGTCCTCATGATGGAATGTCATGTAGCTACTGTCCCAGGGTCGTCCGGGCACAGGATCCAGGAAGCCCCTCATGAGACCCCCCTCCTGCCACCCTGCTCCTGGGAACATTCAGAATTGTTTGAGGAGGTGGAGAGGAACCAGGGTGACAGCAGGGCCAAGGAGAAGGAATGTCAGCACTGGGAGGACAGATAGATGTGCCCTGAGCTACCTTCCAGGGCCCAGGCTGTGATGCCCTCCGACCTCAACCCAAATAATGGCTCCTAATGTATGTCAGACTTCTACTTTCACCCCCTGCTTCCTCCCTCATTTATTCAACATCTCATTCATTACTCCCTTTTTCCTTTCCCTCCACCCCTCTCTTCTCTCCCCCACTGCATTACCCTCCCTCCCCTCCTCCCTCCCTCCCACCCTGCCATCCTCCTCCTCTCCCTTCCCTTTCTTGCTCACTCCCTCCCTGCCTCCCCCATCCCTCCCTTCCTCCATCCCCTCCCTTCCTTCTTTCATTCCTTCACTCTTTTCCCTTCCTCTCTCCTTACTCTCCCTCCACTCCCTCCCTCCCTCATGCCCTCTTTCATTCAAAGATCTGGGATCCCTGCTCTGTACTGAACACTGGGGCTTCATCAGTGAGCACTGATGACCCCAACCCATGTGGTCATGTCCACTGTGGGAGGTGACAGGGGCAGTCCTCAGGGCTAGCAGTGGTGATGAGCCCTAGGAATCTACTCCTGAGAACAGAGGCCAGTTGCACAGAGAAAAGAATGGAAAGACCCATGCTTAGCACTTCCTCTAGAAAAATCTAGTCCTGAAAAGTGATGAGAATTAAATATATCCTAGACTTCATGCAATGTGAGTGCTAATGGTCCACAGCCCTGATTCCTAGAAGTAACAAAGAGTAAATCATCCAGTGTTGACTGGGGATTTATGACACAACTTTTCTGACCAAATGCCAGTGTTTCAGCCAACATCTCCAGGGCCTCCGAGTTTTCCCAAGGGTCTCTGTGATCCTCTAACTCTTCCATCGACCTCCTTGGGAAGCTCTGTCCTGATGTCTCCCTTATCTCCTGCCTTTTCTGAAACCCTTCTGTGGTCTCCCCTCCCCTCACCAGGGCCACCCTCACCAGGATTCCCCATGCCTTGGCTGGGTGCCCACATCCCACACTGAGCTCCATGAGCCCTATGTTTTGTGCAAGGCCTGTGCACTCCCTCTGGGGTCACCTGGCTTCTCCGTTGAAGTGGCCTGCATCTTCCTGCGCTGAGTCTCCTCTGATGAGTCTGTGAGGGCAGCCTGTACCCATGTCACAGGCATGGAAGCAGGAGTCCAGAAAGTCCAGATGACCTGCTCCCAGTCCCAGCATGTGGAGCCTGGACTGAGAGAGGTGTCTGAGCAGAGGAGGAGTTGGGCCCAAGGAGCCTGAGGGAGGACGTGGCACAGTGATCCCCCAGGAGAAGAGTGAGCATCGTGGGGGCCTGGCGCTCAGGCCTGCTGGGAGAATGTGTCCCACCCACACTGGATCTGTCCCCAGGGCTGGAGGTCATCGGGGTATCCACCCTCCCAGGCTGCAGGCTGGCAGTGACTGGCAGGGGAGGGGCATGGTTGGTGCAGGAGAGAGCCCTCAGGTAGAGAGAAAGGGGGCAGGTGCTCCCCCAACAGCAGGTACACTGGGACGGACTGAGGGGGCATCAGTGGACAGCAGTGTCTGCAGCTGGGGTCTCCACACAGGCCCCCTCCTAATGCTCAGCACAAACTTATCTGGATGGCCTATGTCCCCAAACACAAAGTCTGGCCCAGGACCTCTCCTCAAGCTCCTACTCCCAATCCTTTGTACTCAGCTCAAGTGCAAGAAAGGGCCAATAGTTTAGGTGGTGTTGGGCACACAGAGACATGTAATTTTCTGGCCCACACTGTAACACTGCTGGCATTTTAAAGATCTCAGGGCTTTGATTCAAAAATGGTAGAATGCCAGGGACCCCAGACAGCTTTCTGGAAACATGCCTCTGTGCCTTGCAGCCCTCCCATCCCACCAGGTCTGCTCATAACCCCTCCAGAGCACAGGCCCACAGTCTTGGGACCTCAGATGGCCCAATGTGCCTTCAAAAAGTGGTCCAGGTGGGGCAGCAGGACACACTGTGGATTCCAGTAAATCCTCCTCCCAGAAAGTGAGGGTATTTGAAACAGCCAGGTCAGGGTTCCAGCCAGGTCAGGGTTCCAGAAAGACACCAGAGGCACAGAAGTAACTGAGGGGCATCTGAAGGTCAGGTAGGGACAGTAGGAATCTCGGATGGTTTTGCCTAGGGGCAGCTCCCATCCCCTAAACCCTCAGTGTGATGGCTCTGCTGGGGGATGGGGGAGGGACCAGCCTGGAGGACCAGTGGCTCCACTGTCAGAGGTCGACAACTTGATCTGTGCACAGGTGGGAAAACCTGACCACACCCCAAAGAATTTCTGGAAACAGTAGCCATCTCAGTGGCAGCCGACCTAGGAGGTCAACCTTCCAGCTGCCCGAGGTGGAATCAAGCCACAGACCAGCACACTAGCCAGAAATGGAAGAAGGAGAACCAGTTCTGCATTTCAATAGTTTCTGAATTACTGGTTTGTTCCTATGGTTGATATACTTTGCAAGGCCTTGAAAATGTTCTCCTCATGTTCTCTGCTGGAGAGGTTCTTGAAAAATCTCTGGTTTATAGATAAAATCATCCAGAATCGACCTTGGTTGGCACAGTCATGCTGGGAAAAGTATGGATTTTCCCCCAATTACTAAAAATAGAACTCCTGTATGCTCCCACTACTGGGTAGACATTTCTAGGAAATGAAGTCTGTTTCTCGAAGTAAGGCTGCAATCTCCCCAAGGAGGGGCAGCCACTCTTAGCAACAGGGCACCCATGTGGGAAGTCATAGGCAACCCTCCCCTTGAGGCAGGTGCCTCTCTGGACAAGGGGCCGCCCCAGGGATGGGAGGTCTCCACAGTAACTCACTCAATGTCCTGGATACTAGGAGGAGATGGAGTACAGCACTAGGCCAGTGAGGGTCAGGACACACTGCCCCAAATATGAGAATCTTGGCAAATTAAATATAGAAACTGGAAGAATTTTCCATAGAGCAGAAGCAGGAACTTCCTCTGATCCCCAGCCATCAGCCCTTCTTCCCTGAAGGTCAGAATACTCCCATGTGGCACATTCCCTCCCCAGACAGCAGGGAGGACATGCTTGTCAGCAGAGTCAAGGAATTTAGGGCCACAAAGGCTAGAGGAACGAACCTGGTTAAACTAACCTTTAGCTTCCTAGTTACTTTTTTGTCATTAACCAGCCATAGCTCAAACCCCTGTGTCTCTCAATTCTTCACACATTTGTTGCTTCTTTTCCTAAAACGTAGAAGAACTGTTGGCTCCAATTGCCTCTGCTGGTCTCCATGTTCTTGTGAGGCTCCCAGCAAAAAAATCAATACACTTGTCAGCTTTTCTCCTGTTCATCTATCTTTGTCAATTTCCAGACCCAGCCAGGGACCTTAAGAGGAGTTGAAGAAAACTTTCCTCTCTTGCAGCCCTGAGACGAGGGTGCGGGTGGGTTGGGGGGTGGTGGGGAAGTGGGGGGTGGGTGGAGTCAGGAAAATCCATCAGGTCTTCCTGACCTTGGTTAGAGCTTCCCTCTGCTGGGAAGCAGCACAGGGCTGTGTATGGCTGGGGAAGCCGGGGAGAGGCAGGTGGAACATGTAGGAAGCTCCCTGACCCCCAGCCAGGGAACTTGGCCCCACTGACAAGTCCAGGGTATGATGATAAATATTATAAAGGAAGCATCCTGAATATCAGACCTTCCCCACCCCAGGCTTCAGTGTGGCTGCTCATTGTGGTTGCTACTGTCGGCTTAGTGACTTTTCTGAACCAACTTTGTCAAGTCTGCGTTCTTTGCTGTGTATGGCCACTGAATCCCAGTGCTGTAACTTGATGGTCAGCCAGTGGCTGGGCAGACAGGTCACCCGTGTTCCTGAGCTGTGGCTACAGATTGGAGGGCCCCACAACCTCATCCTCAGATTCAAATAGTCTGCTTGAGTGGCTCATGGAACTCAGAGAACCATGTTACTTACTAGATGACCAGTTCCTTAAAAGGACAGAACTCAGGACCAGACAGCTGGAAGCAATGAGCAGGGCAAGGTGTGTAGCAGAGGCTCAGAGTTTCCCTGCTCTCAGAGTGAAAGAGGCCTTTATCCACCTCCACTTTGACCTTTGTCTGTACTTCCTAACTGATGATGTCCCTCCTGCAGGCTCGTCTGTGAACTCAAGTCAAAGACCCAGAGGCCACCAAAATGACCCCTCAAGCAATAACCACTACCTGACCGTCACCAGCAAGACCCCATGTGATGGACCCCCAAACAATGATTGACCAGAACTTTACTGACCCCCCTGCACCTGCCCATCAACCCCTGTCCTAGATTTTCCTCATATAAAAGCCCAGGAGTGTTTTCAACACCTTGAGACTATGCCAGTCCTCAGCCTTCCAGTGTCAGCTGCACTGAAATACATTCCTTCCCTGTGTCACCACCACTCACCTCTCTGCCTTTGGATCAGGGACACTATGAATAGTGTAATGTAGCAAGTCAAGTACCAGTTCTTCCTCCCCTCCCCAGGGTTCACTGCTGCTGCTCCTCTCACTGCAGTTCTGCTGTTGGCTTAGTGACATTTCTGAACTGATTTTGTCAAATTTGTATCCCTTGTGTGTGGCCACAGAAGTGTCTGGTCTGTGAATGTAGTGGTCAGCTGTCGACTGGGCGAGATTTCCTTAAACATCTGGAAACTGCCCTCCTTCTGAAAAATAAAAACAAGAACAAAAACAAAAAAACAACTTCTAATCCTTGCAGATGGGGAGGAGGGCTCTGGGTGTGCGGGTGTTGGGATACACCTTCAGCACCAGCCAGACCTCTTAGCACTCTGCCTCGGCCTTCACTTCCTACTTGCCAAGTCTGACAATCACCAGAGGGCAGAGCCTAGGGCCTTCTCAGGTCGGCCCTGAGCAGGCACCCAGCCCATGCATGCAGTGTCCCAGGGGCTCAGGAATAGGTCAGAGCTTCCAGGCCCTTCTTCCCTAATTCTCCTCATCACTCAGCCTTTCTTCCAGTGATTCTGCTTGATTTCTATTTGCCCCAAGTCTTATCCATTACCCTTGGTGGCAGAGACTCACAAATGCCTTTTTTTTTTTTAAGATTTTATTTATTTGTCAGAGAGAGAGAGCGAGAGAGCTAGCACAGGCAGACAGAGTGGCAGGCAGAGGCAGAGGGAGAAGCAGGCTCCCTGCCGAGCAAGGAGCCCAATGTGGGACTCGATCCCAGGACGCTGGGATCATGACCTGAGCCGAAGGCAGCCACTCAACCAACAGAGCCACCCAGGCGTCCCTCACAAATGCCTTTAAATGGTTTGGACATGTCCTCCAGTAGCCACCTCACTACTGGAAGAGTTGGTGGAAAACAACAAGTCACAGAGCAATCCAAGGGTCTGGACTTGGTGTTTCCCTCTCCTGAGATGGGGACATCTGTGAGAGGGGCAGGTGGCCAGCTGGTAGGGGCCAGGCACCTGACATGGACAGGACAGATGGGGTAGATGAGGTCGAGACCCCCGGAGCATGTTCCTGGCATCTGGAATGAACTGGCCTTCAAAGCTGCAGATTGGTTGGGATCATTTTCAGGCTGAGGAGGAAAATGAGGGGAGCAGAGGAGACTGAGGAGGCTTATAACAGACATATAAAAAATTGCACAAATCAAAACTATAATGAGATGGGATGCCTGGGTGGCTCAGTGGGTTAAAGCCTCTGCCTTTGGCTCAGGTCATGATCTCAGGATCCTGGGATCGAGCCCTGCCTCTGGCTCTCTGCTCAGCGGGGAGCCTGCTTCCCCCACCCCACCCCTCTGCCTGCCTCTCTGCCTAGTTGTGATCTCTCTCTGTCAAACAAATAAATAAAATCTTAAAAAAAAAAAACTATAATGAGATACCACCTCACACCAGTTAGAATGGCTAAAATGAACAAGACAGGAAAGTGTTGGTGAGGTGGTAGAGAAAAGGGAACTTTTTACACTGTTGGTGGGAATGCAAGCTGGTGCAATCGCTCTGGAAAACAGTATGGAGGTTCCTCAAGAAGTTAAAAATAGAGCTACCCTATGACCCAGCAATTGAACTCCTGAGTATTTACCCCAATGATACAGATGTAGTGAGAAAAAGGGCTACCTGCACCCCAATAATCATAGCAGCAATGTCCACAATAGCCAAGTTGTGGAAAGAGCCTAGATGTCCTTTGACAGATGAACGGCTAAAGAAGATGTGGTCCATATATGCAAGGGAATACTCCTCAGCCACCAGAAAGGATGAATACCCACCATTTGCATCGACATGGATGGAACTGGAGGGGATTATGCCAAATAAAATAAGTCAAGCAGAGAAAGACAATAATCATATGATTTCACTCACATGTGGAATATAAGGAATAGGGCGGAGAACCACAGGAGAAAGGAGGAAAAACTGAATGGGAAGAAATCAGAGAGGGAGACAAACCATGAGGGACTCTGAACTCTGCAAACCAATCTGAGGGTTACAGAAGGGAGGGGGTGGGGGGAATGGGGTGCCTGGGTGACTGGTATTAAGGAGGGCATATGTTGTGATGAGCACTGGATGTTACAGGCAACTAATGAATCAATGAACACTACATTAAAATCTACTGATGTACTATATGTTAGTTAATGAATTAAATTTTAAAAATTAAATAAAATTAAAAATTAAAAAATAAAACCAAGGCAGAAACCGTACATAACTCAGAGGGCTCTGTGCTCCTGGAGGCTGAGCTAGTGGCCACAGCCAGGGCAGTCAGGCGACTGAAGGTCTGAGAGGTGGCTCAGTGCACCCCTGCCCCTGAAGCCCCGTGGCCATGGCAAGGTGCAGGGACTGGGAGGGAAGACCCAACCAGAGGCCACCCTGGCTCCACAGCCGCTGTAGGACCACTCCCAGCCCCACCAGGTGGTGTCTGTCTAGAACCAGGAAGAAAACCTTTTCCCTTGATTGTTCTTTTAAAACATGGTTGCTGAGCATTGACACAGAAATCACCTGACATAAAACTGGAGCCGTTCCCAGCTGCAAATGACCCAGAAGTTATCAAAATGTGGCAACCACAAAGAAAGGACCTTGTGTCCCCAAGCGGGCCTCCTGTGTGCGGGTGCAGCTGGGGCCCTGGGAATGCCTGTGTGGGCAGGGCTGGGCTCCAAGGTCGCCCTCAAGGGAACAGAAGTAGGAACCTACTCTGACAGCTCTGCTCAGGACAACACCCCCTGATGGAGACAGGGCCAGCTCCTCATGAGTCCCAGATGTCCTGGTGATTCTTGGGTACAGCCTGAATCTCAGCTTCTTCATGAAGGGTGGTGAGGGCAGCCCAGCCATCATAGGTCACACAGATCCTCCAGAGGACAGCCCAGCTGCCACGGGTCACACAGGTCCTCCTGGGATAGCACTTTGGTGGGTTTGTGGTCTAGCAGGTACCTGTTCAAGTGGCTCTTGTCACACCACACAACCTTGATCCCATTGGCCAGGTCCACCTCCATCACCTGGTGACAGGCCAAGGTCAGTCAGTGAACTTCTACTACCAGCCCCCCCAAAAAAGGCCCCCATGTAGTAAACATCACCCTGGTCCATGGGGATGTGGGCCTGGGACTGTGGCCAGCACTGGTAGCTGAATTCCTCATGGGACACCCGGTAGAAACTGGGGTGCAGGGTGCCAAAGAGGGGGGCAGGATCTCCATGCCAGCATGGTCACAGAACTTCATGTCCACATCTGTGCACAGCAGGTCATCCACCTCACAGAGGAAACGCTGCTCACAGAAGTGGCTGACCATCACCATGTACTGTATGGACACATCCTGGTACTGCGGGGCACTGGGGACCTCAAGGACCACCACCCTCCAGCCCTCCCAGGGGGGCACACGGGCCTGGCAGCTTGCTGGTTGGTGATGACCTAGTAGGTGACCCTGTGTCCCACCATGATGGGCTTCTCTGCCCTCTGCAGGGACAGCTCCAGGAAGACCACCTATGTACAGGGACGAGGGACAAGTTGGGAGGAGGGTCACAGTCAGAGGCTGGCCGCAGGACCCCAGAGCTGGGGGAATTGTATGTGTGCACCTTCTCCAAGGAGGCAGGCCCTGGGCTGCTTTAAGCAACAGCCACTCTCCCAGCCTGTCCTGAGCAACTCTGCTTGTGAGGCCTCCCTATCTTCTGTTCCCAGAGATGGGGGCCATCAGCACCCCATCATACAAAGGGGAGCCTGAGACTTCAGAGGCGGGAAACCAACCCCACAGTCAGCATGCTGGAGCCAGGAACACTCCCCCTGTGCCGAGCTCCCAGGCAAACCCTGCAGGTGCCCTCCCCTGGCCAATCCCCTGCATGTCCTGGCCCACCTGCCAGGAGTGGAGCACCTTTGGGCACAGCCCTCCTTTCTATGGCCTACAGACTGGCTAGAACTAGCAGGGCTGGTCTCCTTCTCCACTTTGCTTTGAGGGAGCTGTCTCTGGCCCCCACAGAGCTGTCTCTACCCCCACAGGGTCCTCCCTTGAAGGCTACTGGGCCTCTGGCTGACAAGTTCCATCAATCAACCACTGCTATTCCTAGGAGCAGTCACCTTCGAGCTCCCCCAAATCAGGAATCAGGTCCAGACCATGGGCAGGGAGGGGAAAGAGGACCGCTGGAAGAAGAGAGGCTTGCTTAGGCCCCAGCCATGAATCCAAGAGAGGAAGCTTCCAGGTCCAGGACTACATCTCCCAGGCTCCAAGAAGTTGGAAGTCTTGTCTCTCTGAGGGGTCTACCTGTGGGGACAGCAGCTTCCCCATTGTCAGCAAGGCTGGTGAACCCCTCTGAGACTGATTTTTCTTAAGGTTTTATTTATTTATTTGACAGAGAGAGAGAGACAGTGAAAGAGGGAACACAAGCAAGGGGATTGGGAGAGGGAGAAGCATGCTCCCAGCTGAGCAGGGAACCCAACATGGTGGGGTTTGATCTCAGGACCCCATGATCATGACCTGAGCAGAAGGCAGATGCTTAACAACTGAGCCACCCAGGTGCCCTGAGACTGACTTTTTCACATAGGCACTAAGCCTACTTCCCAGTGCCTGCCCCAAACCTGGCAGCTTCATAAATTACTCACACAGGGAAAGTGGGCACTACATTTAAATAGGAGACAAGGCAGCTGGCAGACACGAGTCAGATCACCGGGTGGCAAGTCCAGGTCCAGCCAACAGGGGATCAAGCCAGACAAGAAACAGGGGGAGAGAAGAGTGCTCCTGACAGAGGGCAGAGAGAATGTAAAGGCCTGGAGTCAGGCCCGAGGCACATGTGGGATGATCACACACCTGGGAGCCCCACGGGGGTTGGGGGCATATGGTGGGAGACAAAAGGCTGGAAAGGAGAGGAAGCTGGGGAGTGGATCACAGAGATGCTCAAAGGTTATGTTCTGAAAAGACCACTCTTCTGGTTACCAGGGAAGAATGGGCTCTGTACAGCAGTGGGCAGGGAGACCCTAACCTTAAGCCCTAACCCTAACCCCACCCTAACCCTAATCAAACATCATGCTTAATTTTGAGGACTGACAGCTCTACTCTGAAATCACAAACAAATCCATCATGCTGGCTTTCACTCCTTGCTCAGTATTTTACTAAAAGTTCTACCCAAAACAATAAGGCAAGAAATAAAGAATCCACACGTGAAAGGAAACAGTAGAACTAGGTCTATTCAGAGACCAGAGATGGCATCATCTATATAGAGACCTTCCTAAAGAATACACAAAAAATGATCACAGCCAGTTCCCAAATTCCCCAAAATTACAGGACAAAGTATCAATACACAAAAATATCTATTTGTATACACTAGTAATGAATCATCCAAAAAGGAATTTAAGAAAACAATTCCATTTTAGGGAACATCAATTGTCAAATACTTAGGAATAGATGCAATCAAGGTGTACATCTTGTACACTGAAAATTACACAAATTGCTGAAAGAAAGTAAGGGAAACCTAAATAAATCTGAGGACACCCCATGGTGATGAAAAGACATACTATTGATAAGATGGCAACAGTACACAAAGCAATGTGGAAATTCAATGTGTTCCCAAGAAATTTCACAAAGGCCTTTGGGTGGGAAGAAATGCACAAGCTAATTGTAACAGTCATATGGAATTTTAAGGGACCACAAGTTAGCCAAAACCATCTTGAAAAAGAAAATCAAAGGTGAAAGGTCATACTTCCAAAGTTCAAATCTTAATACAAAGCAATAGTAAATAAAACATTGTGATACTGTCGTAAAGATATGCATACACCCTGAAACAAATAATGCATTACAAGTTAATTAATTGAATTTAAATTTGCAAAAATTTTTAAATAAATAAAATACATATTTTTTAAAGTATGCATACAGATCAGTGGGATTTAACTGAGAGCCCAGAAATAAACCCCTTCTTCTATGGCCCATTGAATTTTGACAAGGGTGGACAACATTACACTGGGGGGACATAATGGTCTTTTCAACAAAGGGTGCTAGACTATCAGCTATCCATGTACAGAACAATGGAATTGGACCCTTACCTCACACCACATATACATATTAACTCAAAATAAGTAAAGGCTTAAACATAAGAGGTAAAATTACAAACTCTAGAAGAAACAAATGGGGATAAATCTTCATAACCTCGGATTTAGCAATGCTTTTAGATCTCACACCAAAGCATAAGAAGGGAAAGAAAAAAATAGATAAAATAATATCTTCAAAATTAAAAATCTGCCCCGGGTGCCTGGGTGGCTCAGTTGGCTAACCATCTGACTCTTAATTTTGGCTCAGATCATGATCTCAGGGTCATGAGATTGAGCCCCACGTTAGGCTCCACACTGAGTGTGGGGCCTGCTTAAGATTGTCTTTCTTTCTCTCTCTGCCCCTGTCCACTTTCACACTCTCTCTCACTCACGCTTAAAAAAGAAATGTAAAAAAAATTAAAAATATTTGTACATCAGAAGATACTATCCAGAAAGTGAAAAGACAGCCCCCAGAATGGAAGGAAATATTTGTACAATATTTATCTAGTAAGAGTCTGTTGCCTAGAATATGTCAAGAGCTGTTACAACTCAACAAAAGGACAACCCCATTTTTAAAATGGACGAAGGACTTGGATAGACCCTTCTCCAGAGAAATCATACAAATGGTGAAGAGCACATGAATAGATGTTAAACATCACTAGTCTTTATGGAAATGAAGATTTAAACTGGTTAGATGTCCTTTTACATAAGTAGAATCACTATGATGAAGAAAACTAAAAATAACAAAAGGATGTTGAGAAACTGAAACCCTCAAACCTCGCTTGTCAAAAATGGTGCAGTCTACATATAAAATAGTTTGGCATTTACTCAAATAGATCCAAGCAGAATTACCTTAGGGTTCAACAATTGTCTTCCTAGATATATACCCCCCAAATTGGAAACACTGGTCCAAACAAACAAACAAAAATGTACAGGGATATGCATAGCAGCAGTGTTCACAATAGGCAAAACTCAGAAACTATGCAAATGTCCATCCATGGGGAAAAGCATAAACAAAATGAGGTAGATCCATAAATGGCTATCTTGTTCTGCTGTATGAAGGAATGAAGTAAAATGGTTCATTTGTGGGGAAAAAATATGGTGGTTCCTTAAAATATTAAACACAGAATTCCACTGCAGCCTATATACTCCCCAAAATTGAAAGTGGAAGTACCCATATTCAGAGCAGCATTTCTCACAACAGCCAAAAGGTGGAAGCCACCCCAGTGTCCACTGACAGATGAATGGATAAACAAAATGTGGTTTAAACACCATGGAACATGATTCAGAGTTAAAAACCAAGGGAGTTCTGGGGTGCCTGGGTGGCTCAGTGGGTTAAAGCCTCTGCCTTCGGCTCAGGTCATGACCCCAGGGTCCTGGGATCGAGCCCCGCATCGGGCTCTCTGCTCAGCAGGGAGCCTGCTTCCCTTCCTCTCTCTCTGCCTGCCTCTCTGCCTACTTATGATCTCTGTATGTCAGATAAATATCTTTAAAAAATCTTAAACAAAAAAACAAAAACAAAACCAAGGGAGTTCTGACACAGGCTTCAACACGGGTTGAACGTGGAAGTCATTTTGCTGAGTGAAATCAGCCAGTCACGGAAGGACTGTATGATCCCACTTGGATGAGGTGTCTGGGACACAAAACAGGATATGGCTGTAAGGGGCTGAGGAAAAAGGACATTGGGGAGCTGGTGTTTCATGCATATAGACTCCCTTGGGGAGAATGAGAAAATTCTGGAGAATGATGTACAACCGTGGGAACTCAGCTAAGGCCAAACAATTATGTACCTGAAATGTTTTAAGGGGTCAATATTCTTATGTTTAGTCATTGTGAAAAAGTGAATGAAAGACTGATGGATGCCACAACATGGATGGACACTGAAAATGGCCCCAGTGACATAAGCCATATAGAAATACCACTCAGATGGGAGCCGTCTGTGCTCCTTAAGTCCATCAAGGTTACCCAAATAAGGGAAAGTCCTGGAAGAACTTCCAGAAGACAAAAACTGGATCCGAATGGAGAAGACATTTCAGACTGTTGGGCAGGTGGTAACAGCTAAAGTGGGCCTGTGGTCTGGGTTCAAATGTGGGAACCATCATGATTTCCTCACTAGGGGTTACTGTGGTGGTTCTGTGGGACAGTGTGCCTATTTGGGGTAAAACGCACGGAAGTAGACTGTGTGAAGTGGCAAACGTGGTAAAGAAATGACAGCT
This sequence comes from Mellivora capensis, assembly GCA_004024625.1. Taxonomy (NCBI): domain Eukaryota; kingdom Metazoa; phylum Chordata; class Mammalia; order Carnivora; family Mustelidae; genus Mellivora; species Mellivora capensis. The sequence continues at coordinate 28,711 of PISX010014306.1, forward strand.
GGGGAGTCTGAGTGTGCAGATAAAGCACATTTGTGCTGCTGTGACAAGTTATTGCAGATCTGAAATCACCGCAGAGTAAATGACTCTTCCAAACATCTACGTTAGCATCACGTCACAGAAGTGAGAGAGGACATCAGACTTCCAGATGGAGGCCAAGCTCTACCAGATCCAGTTCACCCACCATGGAGAGGCGACTTGCCCTTGGAGGAGGCCACATGTTAGCAAGAGAATCAGGGGCCCCATGCCTTGGGTGCAGTAGAAGCTGTGGGATTTGGAATTCTGATTCTCCACAATGCTCCACTACAACCTGGTTAGAACTGTGAAAAAGCATGAAGGGAAGCCTCAGTAAAGTGGGCTGGGGATGCCAGAAGGGGAGGCTGAAAGGGGGCACCTGGTGCTCAGTGCCCATTATAGACCCCACATTACAATCCCCCATGGGAGAGACTAATCTGTCCCAGGACCCACAGGGGAGGCTGGAGGGTTCATCTCTTACAAGAAATTCACCATCCCCGCACCTCGGCCGGTGAGAATCCCCTCCATCACTCCGAACCCCTTCCTTTCTCCAGTGGACTTTCCTTCCAAGCAACCCTCCCAACTTCTTCCTCCTTCTCCATGAAATAATGTTCCTCTCCTTTGCTTCTTGCGCTTGTCTGATGTGACCATAGCTTGCTCACCCCAGATTGCCATTCTCTGCTATTCCCAAATAAACCCATTTTGCAAGTCAAATAACTGGAAGGTTGAGTTTAAGGAAAACAGAACTAATAAATTCAAGAAACTTACAAGGAACAAAATCAATATACACAAATCGATTGCATTTCTACGTGTTCCGAAGGAACCATCAGCAAGAAACTATGGAGAACAATCTCATTTACTACTGCATTCAAAAGAACAAGATACCTAGGAGTCCCCTGAACCAAGGAGGTGACAGACCTGTCCTCTGACAGCCCTGGAACACTGATCACAGACAGGGAGGGAACATGGAGACAGGAAGACACAATGTGCTCAGGGAAGAACCGATACAGGGAAAATACCTACTCTCCCCAAAGCTGTCTACAGAGTCTGCACTGTTGCTCCTGAACTTCCAAACTCCCGACTAACCCTGAAGCAGGTGTGGACATGGGAAGGACCCTGCAGGGCCAAGGCAGGGGGAGCATGAGCACCAAGGCAGGCGGCCACTCCCTAACTGAAGACTGAGGAGTCTCAGGAACTGAATCTGCATGTGTACAAACAGAGACGCAGGACCCAGGGCTCATCCGAGCCCAGAAAGGGGGGACCCCATGCACAGCACTGTGGAAGGCCACATCAACACACACAAAATCACGGAAGAAGCAGTGTCTACACAACGTGCCTTTCCTCCTGGGGTCCTGTGACCACGCACCTCCTCACCAGTCCCCGCTCAGGTAGCTTCTCCTTACCTTCTCCTCCAGCGGCTGGTCCTGAGTGGGCGAGACTGCTGTCAGTGTGGACGCAGCCCCACGTCCTCCACAGTGTGTCCTGTCAGTGTGGATGTGGACCTACATCCTCCCCAGCTTGTCCTCTCAACGTGGGAGTGGCCCCATGTCCTCCAGAAGTCTCTACAGCAGGTTCTGAGGAGGCCCAGCTCCTATCCCAGCTGCAGCTGTGCAGGCCAGGCTCCAGGCAGGATCTGGGGTCCTGTGCCCTCTGCAGGTGGGGTAGGCAATGCAGGACTAGGGGAGCTCACCCTCCAATGGAAGCACCTGCTCCCTCCCGGGGTCCAGCTGGAGCCATTTCATTCTGGAAATTCAAGCTGCATGAAGCCCAATATCCTCCAACTTCTCCAAAAATAGCTAAGGAACAATGAATTGGAAACAGTATAGAATGACAACAGTTCCTGACACAAATGATGGCACCAAACATGACCCTGACCCTAACACAGACCCACACTCTAACCTTGCTCTCAAGCCTGACCCTGACCCCAATCCAAGGCCCTAACCTTAGCCCCCAAATCAAACAGTGTTCACAAGAATCAAAAGGTAGGAACACCTGGGTTGCTCAGTGGGTTGGGCCTCTGCCTTTGGCTCAGGTCATGATCTCAGGGTCCTGGCATTGAGCCCTGCATTGTACTCTCTGCTCTCTTCCTCCCCCTCTGCCTGCCTCTTTGCCTACTTGTGACCTCTCTCTCTCTCTGTCAAATAAATAAATAAAATCTTTTTTTAAAAAAAAGAATAAAAAGGTAGAAGTTGCAAATATCCATCAGTGGTGAATACATAAACAAAGTGGGCTGAAAGGTTTGAATTTGGGTTCAGGTTCAGGTTTCAGTCAGAGTTCTAGATCAAGCATTGGGTTTAAGGTCAGGGTGAGGATTTAGAGTGAGGGGTAAGGAAATAGAGTTGGAGTTTAGGGCTTTAGGTTTATGATTTAGGGCTTAAGACTCAGGGATGATGGGATAAGGTTCAAGGTCAAATCTGGGGTTTGGGTTCATGCTGGGATTTGGGTTCAGGGTTCATGGCTCAGAGTTCTGGTTTAGGGTTTGGGTTCATGGTTCAGGGCTTGGATCCAGGGCCCAGGTTCTGAGTCCAGGCTTCCAGTTCAATTTCAGGTTTGGGATTCGGGGTTCCAGTTGGGGCTTTAAGGTCAGGTTAGGTTTCAGTGTTAAAGTTAAGGGTTAAGGTTAGGATGACACATTTTCTTCAGTTGTCATAATGGACACAAAATTTCTATCAGAAGTTTCTAAATCTGAATTGTGTTTTGTCTGGGTGTCAGGAGCTGGTTTAGAATTTAAGATCTCAGTAACTATCCCCCAACAACATTCTGATCCTAGGGTCTCCCAGTCACCCAGAAGCAGCTTTTGTCTTGGCTCAAACATACCCTTGGCAGAGAAGGTCGAGCTCGTGCGAAAGCTGGGATGACTTCACAATGGTAGAGATGTGAAACCAAATATCAGGGAAATGTTCATGGAAAATGACATAGGAGACAGATAACTGGTCAACTCCTGATTCTTCCACAATAACAAAGACCAAGTCTCCAATGGAATCTGATAAGATTCCTTAAGAAGGCCTATGGTACTCATTACTAGTACTGAAAGAGGGCCACCTCCCCTGCTTTAAACTAAGAATCACAGCAGGATACTTCCTACTTTGTTCAAAAAAAATTTTTTTTATTATTTGGCAGTTCCAGTGTACAATTTGTGGAAGCACTGACAACATTTTCCTTTCTCAAATCCTCATCAACATATGGTTAAAATGCAGGCAATGTTGTAATGCACTGCTCATTGGAATACCAAGTACAAGTAGGGCTATTAGAAGCAATAAAAAGGTATTGAAAATGAAACTCAAAAAAAAAGCACCCTTTATGGGCACTCAATGAGGATCCCTAACCTTAAGATCTAAAATCTCATCCTATGGAATTCACCCATATAAAACTCATCAATAACAATAGCCTATTGATCACCATAACCACCTCACCATTGACTTCTAGGCTTGTAATACACACTCCAACCTCTAGAGACACACTTCTCAGTAGAAGAACAGGACTTGCCCACTCCCAGGGGTCCAAGTCTTGGACCAAAAAATCCCAGCCCTTGGAAATCCCAGCCATTAGGACACAGTCACAGAAACCACACCCAGAACTCAATGAAGGACAGACATCTCATGAAGAGGGTGCTGCAGATCACCACCAACCCCACAAAGTAACTCTACAGTGGACTCCAAGTCTGTCTCATGCCCAGGATTACACGGGGCACTGCATTCCTCCACCACTCCATCCTCAGAACAAAACCATGAACTGTCCTTGTCAGTCCTGTGTGCAGGCTCACATGAGTCTTGTGAAAGCCAGACACCTTCTTGAGAGCACTCAGCCTCTCACGCCTCTCCTAGCAGATGGAGGGTGCTGTCTCCCTGACTTCCATACCAACTAGAAAATACTTGGAACAAGTCTTGCTGTACTCCATGCAAAAGGCATTCTCTATCTGCAAAATGATGGATGCTCAGACACCATGGATTCCCCACATCTTTCTGAACTAAGATAAATGGAGATATAGCTTGGCCAGAGCTGTTATTGCAACCCCCTACACACATAAACACACACATACACACTCTTCCTTTGTGCCCTCCAGACCAGTTTCCATCCACCTTGCTCATTCTTAGCCATTGTCTCTGCAGAGTAGTACAGTTGCCGAAGTGCTGGGACTGAGGTGCTAGGTGCTAAGCCAGCACTTTGGACCACTCAACTATCAGAAATTAATATTCATTTTATTAACAGATACATCTCAGAAGATCTTGCCACAGCAGCCATTAGAAAAGTCATTACAACAGAGGTCCTAACAACCTGTGCCAATCTCTATGTCTCCAGTTCCTGGCTCCAGGGATTGACTCTTCCATGGGCATATGACTTGGTCACAGCCAATGAGGTGGGAAGAACCTTGATCTCAGCCTGTAGAGACAAGCATGGGGTGGACCTTCCAGGCTGGGGCTTTTAAATCCTGACAGCAGAAATGGCCTAGGCCAGACCCGGGAAAGTGCCACAAAGGGCCCAAGAAGCCAGGTGCTCCATAACATTGGTGAGGCCTGCATCAGACTCGTCCTGAAGCCCACACATGCTAGATCCTCCACTAACTCAGGAGAACCATAAATGTGTTCCCAGTCTTGGCCTGAAGAAGATGATCATCTGTGTGGTAGATAAGCCACAAGATATACCCACCAGGCGATGGGGACTGACTCAGCCAAACTATACCTATATGGAATTCAAACATAGACAAACATCTTATGGCAAGCTTGAGGTCTACAGAGAAAGGCAGGAGAATTCCAGACACCTTAATTATTCACCCATCTCACTATCATTTTTTTTTCCTGTTCAAGTGGAGGGGCCAGGGTTAGGAAGGATATAGGAAGGATAGGATAGGAAGGAAGGAAGTGTCTTCCCACTCTGCCACTGGAAAAGAAGAGCCCTCGCCCTGTCATCCATCATGTTGCAGATCTGGAGTGTGGGAAACTACCACCCATGGGCCACATGGGACCTCCCCCAATATGATCTCAATCCAGTGTCTCTGAAACATTAGTTATGGATGGTCTGTGGCTGCTTTCAAGCCACAATGCAAGAGTGGAGTCATTGTCAGAGACACCACATGCACTGCAACACTTAACAGAAAATCATTATAGAACTGACCAGAAAAGTCTGTGCTGATCCCTGATCTCAAATATACTAAGATCATGTCCCTTCTTTGAGTCGAACGTAGAGCTTTCTGGGCCAAATCTAATTTCTTCACCACCAGAGGCAAGGACTTCCATGCTTTAAGCCAGAATGCCATCTCCATCATCCTCTATTTACACCTTAAATGCCACATCTACAGGTCTATAGCACAATGGGAATTCACTCTTTGCCATGGTAGTAATGCTCAGAAATGGAGGTGTAAGTGTGAGCTCATGAGGGTGAGCATGGGTTTCCTCTTGGGTAGCCACAGTGTGCAAGGAGAATATAACAGAGTAGCATGCTTTCTGTCCCACAGGAACGGCCATGCCATGCGGTTGCATAGTGACCTCAGAAGGAAGCTACCTTCCTAGAACACACTTCATCTGGGAGGACTGCCAAGTCCCTTGTCCTGGACACTAGGTTGCACCAAGCCTTGGGGCACCCAGAGGGATGGATACTCACCCTGCCCATCAGGGTTTTGAAGGACACCTGCTGTTCCACGGCAAAGGATCCTGAAACCATTCATCCACCTGTCATCCAGCCACCCATCTGAGAGAGAGATCTACTCCAAGCCAAAAGAACAGACAAAGAGACAATGAATAGCAGCCTTGTGTGACAAGTGCCACGACAGGGGACATTCGGAGAACTGGGCTTGTGCTTGGTTGGCCAGACTGGGAGACAGGGGATCAGGGGTGTTCCAGCTGGATGTCACAGCTGTGCCCTTGTGTGCCTTAGTGTGACAGGGCATTGACCAGACTGGGAATGACAGGGCAGGCAAGGGATGGTATCCCCAAACTGTCTTCTGCAAGGCAAAAGTTCAGTAATGAGATTTCCTTCAGTATGATTTCATGTCACATGTGTCTGTGAGTCCCTAAAGCTGATTATGTAGAACATGAAGTATGTAGGAAGACATGGCTTTCAAACCTGAGGTGCCGGGGGCAGAGCACCCTTGATCTTTCTTTTGGCTGCTTTCAGAGTAGGATGACTTCTCCCACCTTCATCTCTGACCCCAGGACATGGAACAAAGGCAACACAGATCAACACGTCACAATGTCCACAGAAATCTGCAAAGCCACACTCTCACAGGAGCTAATGGATCAGGACCAGCGGGACAGAAAGGGGAGGCTGATAGCAAGGAACCAGAGGAACATGTCATGTGCATGTGAGCTGGCCCACTTCTCTACCAGTCAGAAGCAAGGCATGCCTGACAGGAGGGAGTCCCACCTGCACCTCGTCCATCTCTTTGCTGCCCTTGAGCAGAGCAGAGGATGTTCTGAGCTTGGTGTGGCTTTCACAGGGACATGGCCAGCTGGCCACAGATGCTACCTGCCAAGTACCTAGAGGACTAGCTCCTTCCTGGTCCTCAGCTAGGATGAAACAATCATTATGTTTAGTTAAGTGACCTATTTCCAAGGACAGGTCCTGTGCTCAGTGCTCTGGTGACTATATCCCCTCCCTTTGTCTTTCTGAAAAACACCTTAGGCAGGTAAGATGGACCTGCAAAAAGCTGTCCCCAGTTCAGGTATGTCACTTGACCCTGACCCTATCCCTAATATCTACCTAAGATATAGTATTTAAAATGCTGCTCATAAGTGAAAGGATGGTTTTTATGAGATAAAGAATTCAGGGACCAACCTTTTTTCTTCTTACTCTCTCTTGAATTCCTTCAATCCAAACCATGTCGACCACATGCTATTTGGAAAGTGGCCACACGGGGGAAGCCCTGCGCAAACAGTGTGCCAAACCCCATTGCAAAGCCCATTCTTCCCTCATCCTGTCAAACCTTGTTCATTCAAAGTTTACAGATCATGGTACAGGTGATGAAAAGTGTGACTTTGCTGGAATTTTTTTTAAAGACTTTATTTATTTATTTGATAGATCACAAGTAGGCAGAGAGGCAAGCAGAGAGAGAAGGGGGGAAGCAGGCTCCCTGCTGAGCAAAGAGCCCGATGCGGGGAGCAGGCTCCCTGCTGAGCAAAGAGCCCGATGCGGGGCTCGATCCAGGACCCTGAGATCATGACCTGAGCCGAAGGCAGAGGCTTTAACCCGCTGAGCCACCCAGGCGCCCCTTTGCTGAATTTTTTAACAATCAAACTTATTCCTTCAACCTGTTAAGAATAGAAGGTGTTTTCTAAAATCTCAAACTTGGAGAGCTCCTGAAGGCCGAGGGGCCTGGGAAAGGGCTATGACTATGGATGGAATCGATTCTGGTCTACTTAGGAAACAAGGATGGCTTCTCTTCCACTTCCTTGCAGGATGAATTTGTGTCCACGACCAGCACTGAATCCACACAAAAGAGTGCATGCAGCTCAGAGGAAAACCAAGGAGAATCCACAGCCTCCAGAAGCAGAGAAAGAGCCAGCCCCAGGAACAAAGAAGACATACCAGGAAGGCTCTGCCTAGGCCAGTTTGCATTGCTGTAGATCCTGTGGAGCTACAATGCCCCCAGGGCCCCCGGGGGTGGGGCAGAGGGGTCGTGGGTGTAAGGACCTATTTAGCCAGAGCGCTTCCATCCGGTTAAACAATAACTTTGTTGTTTAAAACTTAAACTGTCCCTGACCCCCTTCCCCCAGGGGACTTACTTAAAAACAAGTCCTGGAAACCAGTCCCAGGTAACAAAGCCCAAATACAAGGGTGGGTCAGGCCAAATACATGGGAGACATCCCATCAGTGGGGGGATGCATACTGTCTCCCTAGTTACCAAGGAGTATGGGCCCCACCTTTGGGCACCTTTTGGGCGCCAATTCTGACCAAGGTGATAGGCTAGTTCAAATATCTACTAGGGTAAGTTGTAATTTAATTGGTCACTTATGTGTGACCTAGCATGACTATGCAGCTTTCTCTGTGTGTTACAATTTCATTGGCCACCTGTGCATGGCCAGGCCCAACTGCATGGCCTTTGCCCTTAAAATCTAGTCTGTGAAGCAGAAAGGGGTCGCCCTCTCTGTAAGAGGCGCAGCCCCGAATGTTTGGTTTGATTCTTGATGCTTGGCACAAAATAAAGCTTTGCTTGACTATCGCTTTGTATCAGTCTTGCTCCTTTAATCACAGACCCATTATTGGGGGACCTAACAGTGGGTCAGGCCGAGCGCACACCCTGATGCTGTCCTTTTAGAACGCATGACGAGCCTCCTGGGCCCTTCCTCCATGAGACAACCCCTACCCTCTGACGACTCCAGCCTGCTTCTTGGAACTCCCATTCCCCTTCCTGACCCCATCCTTCACTTTTACCACCACGGCCATCATACAGAGTACACTGAACAACTTCTTCTTCTGTCATCTAAACGTTTTTGGTCATGTTTGCTGGGAAACGATACCTTGCGTCATTGACCCTGATGTAGAATCCCTTGCCACCTTGCTGAAATCAATGTGGACTGCGAGTGCCTACACAGTGTCATGGGGCTAGTGTCCCAGGCAAGGTCCTCCCACAGCCAGCTCAGTTGTTGCAGTGAAGGCCTGAGCCTGGCACTGCTCATTGGGTGCCAGGAAGGCAGCACAGCCAAAACCTTGCTTGGGGTTCAGGATTGCTCATGGCCCCTCAGCCACATCAGATGGCATGGGGGAACACCCTGAAGACACGGGCTAGTCCAGTGTGACCCTGGGGAATCTTCATGGAACAGCCATTGTGTCCAATGGGGGGGCTCCATAGGAGAGGGGACGATGGGAGTCAAAACTCCTGATATATATTCCATCTTGGAGACTGCCCAGAACTTAAAAACATTTAAAAATAGAGCTACCCTATTACAAAGCTGTCATCATCAAGACAGTATGGTACTGGCACAAAAACAGACACGTAGATCAATGGAATAGAATAGAGAGCCTAGAAATAGACCCTCAACTCTTTGGTCAACTAATCTTTGACAAAGCAGGAAAGAATGTCCAATGGAATAAAGACAGTCTCTTCAACAAATGGTGTTGGGAAATTGGACAGCCACATGCAGAAAAATGACACTGGACCATTTCCTTACACCACACATGAAAATAGACTCAAATGGATGAACAACCTCAATGTGAGAAAGGAATCCATCAAAATCTTTGAGGAGAACACAGGCTGCAACCTTTCGACCTCCACCACAGCAACTTCTTCCTAGGAACATCGCCAAAGGCAAGGGAAGCAAGGGCAAAAATGAACTATTGGGACTTCATCAAGATCAAAAGCTTTTGGACAGCAAAGGAAACAGTTAACAAAACCTAAAGACAACTGACAGAATGGGAGAAAATATTTGCAAATGACATATCAGATAAAGGGCTGGTATCCAAAATCTATAAAGAACTTGTCAAACTCAATAGCCAAAGAACAAATAATCCAATCAAGAAATGGGCAGAGGACATGAACAGACATTTATGTAAAGAGGACATCCAGATGACTAACAGACACATGAAAAAGTGCTCCACATCACTCAGCATCAGGGAAATACAAATCAAAACCACAGATACAATCTCATGCCAGTCAGAATGGCTGAAATTAACAAGTCAGGGAATGACAAATGCTGGTGAGGATGCGGAGAAAGGGGAACCCTCCTACAGTGTTGGTGAGAATGCTAGCTGGTGCAACGATTCTGAAAAACAGTATGGAGGCTCCTCAAAAAGTTGAAAATAGAGCTACCCTATGACCCAGCAATTGCACTACTGGGTATTTACCCTAAAGATACAAATGTAGTGATCCGAAGGGGCATGTGCACCTGAATGTTTACAGCAGCAATGTCCACAATAGCCAAACTATGGAAAGAACCTAGATGTCCATCAACAGATCAATGGATAAAGAAGAGGTGGTATATATATATATATATATATATATATATATATATATATATGGTGGAATACTATGCAGCCATCAAAAGAAATGAAATCTTGCCATTTGTGACAACGTGGATGGAACTGCAGGGTATTATGCTTAGTGAAATAAGTCAATTGGAGAAAGACAACTATCATATGATCTCCCTGATATGAGGAAGTGGAGAGGCAATGGGGGGCTTTGGGGGTGGGAAAAGAATAAATGAAACAAGATGGGATCGGGAGGGAGACAAACCATAAGAGACTCTTAATCTCACAAAACAAACTGAGGGTTGCCAGAGGGAGGGGGGTAGGGAGAGGGTGGTTGGGTTATGGACATTGAGGAGGGTATGTGCTATGGTGAGTGCTGTGAAGTGTGTAAACCTGACGATTCACAGACCTGTACCCCTGGGGCTAATAATACATTATATGTTAATTTAAAAAAAATAGAGCTACCCTATGACCCAACAATAACACTACTAGGTATTTACCCCAAAGGTACAGTTGAGTGAAAAAATAGTGGCACCTGCCCCCCAATGTTTTTTTCAGCAGTATCTGCTCTAGCCAAAGTATATAAAGAGCCCAGATGTTCATGGGTAGATGAATGGATAAAGAAGATGTGGTTCATATGTACAATGGAATATTTTTCAGGCATCACAGAAGATGAAGACTTACCTTCACATCCACCTGGCTGGTACTGGAGGGTATTATGCTCTGGGAAATAAGCCTATCTAAGAAAGACAATTGTCACATGGGTTCACTCATATGTGAAATAGGAGAAACACCACAGAGGGCAGGCAATCTGAATGGGAAGTCATCCAAGAGGGAGAAAAACCATGAGAGACTCTTCATTACAGAAACAAACTAAGGGCTGCTGGAGGGAAGGGTGATGGGGTAACTGGGTGATGGGCATTAAGGAGGGCATGTGATGCCATGAGCACTGGGGGTTATACCACCTGATCTATTCTTGAACACTACATCTGAAACTAATCATGTACTAGGTTGGCTCATTGACATTCAGTTAAACAAAAAGAACTCAAGACAATACTCCTAAAAATCTGTATGGAACCACTAAAGATACTGAACAGCCAACGCAATGTTGAGAAAGAAAAACAAAGTTGGAGGAGACATAGTTCCAGTTTTCAAGTTATACTACAAAGCTGTAGTCATCCTAACAGTATGGCACTGGCACAAAAATACACACAGCAACTCAGGGAACAGGAGAGAAGCTCAGATATAAACCCACAACTGTGTGGCCAATTAATCTTCCTGAAAGCAGGCAAGAATATCGAAAAGGAAAAGGACAGTCTCTACAACAAACGGTGTTGGGAAAACTGAACATCTACTCGCAGAAGAATGCAATTACTCTGCTTTCTTACACCATACCAGACACAAACTCAACACAGTTTCAAGACCTCAATGGAAGACCTGAAACCATAAAAGTCCTACAATATGGCACAGACAGTAACTTCCTGACATAGGCCAAAAGCAACATTTTTCTAGACTGTCTCCTGAGGCAAAGGAAATAAAAGCACAAATAAACAACTGGGACTATATCAAAATAAAAAGTTTCTGCACAGCAAAAGAACTAGAAGAAGTAATAATAATAAGACAACCAACTAAAAGGGAGAAGATATTTGCAAATATCCTATGCAGTAAAGTGATAGTGTCCAAGATATGTGGAGTGGATACAACTCAACACGAAAAAAAAACCAAATAATCCAGTTAAAAAATAGTCTGAAGACATGAACAGACATTTCTCCAAAGAAGAAATACAGATGGCCAACAGTCCCAGGAAAAAGTGTTCACCATCAGCCAAGCTCAGGAAAATGCAAATCAAAAGTATAATGAGATATTAGCACATACTGTCAAAATGGCTTCCATCAACAGCACAAGGAACAACAGGTGCTGGAAGGATGTGGACAAATGGGAACCCTCATGCACTCTTGGTGGAAAAGCAACCTGCTGCAACCACTCTGGAGAACAGTATGGAGAGTCCTCAAGACGTTACAAGTAGAGCTACCCTAGGACCCGGCAACCACACTACTGGGTATTTACCCAAAGCATATGAAAATAATAACTCAAAAGGATTATTTACAAGGTCACAATATGGGAGCAAGCTCAAAATATGGGAGCAACCCAAGTGTCCATTGATAAAGTGCTAAATGAGATGAGAGATGTGTACACACACACACACACACACACACCACACAGTGGAACATTACTCAGCCATAAAAAGAATGAAATCTTGCCATTTGCAGCGATATGATGGATCTAAAGAGGATTGCCTTAAGTGAAATCAGTCAGTCAGAGAAAGACAATACCATATGACGTCACTCTTATGTATAATTGAAGAAACAAACATATATAAACAAAGGAGAAAAAAGAGACTAACCAAAATAGATTCTTAACAACAGAGAACAAAGTGACAAACAAACATAAACCTCGTTTATGACTTGGGTTACCAAAGGTGAGGTGAATGGAGGGATGAGTGACATATGTGAAGGGGACTAAGAGTATGCTTTTCTCGATGAGCAGTGAGTAATATATAGAATTACTGACTCATGCTATTGTACACCTGAAACTAGCATAACACTGTATGCTAACTCTACTGGAATTAAACAACAAAAAATATTTTTCTTTCAGTAACCTATTTGAAAAAGCTTTGATGCACAATGTTCATAAGCCCTACTTGGGAGTATTTCCTCATCAATATTTATTCATTCAATGCCTCGAATTCAAATTTCACTAAATTCTTATATTTTACATGTTAATCCTAGCCCACAGGAGCCATGGTCCCTTTTCATCCAGGATCAGCACCTATACATTCAAGAGAGTGTAAGTAGAAAAAGATGCCATGTCATGATCCAGAAAGCTATTACTGTGTCTGTTTTAGTATGAGATGGCCACAGAGTGTGGGACAGGTTTCAGAGCTGGTTTGTTCTCTATCCTGGGTCACTAATTCAGTGGTCTAGACTTGGATCCATTTGGCTCCTAGATTTCCTGTGGACGAGCTTGCTTCCAAGCACATCCATGAAAGACACAAAGGTGGGTGGGCTCAGTGCACAATAGGAAGAGGGTCAAGTTCAGACAAGAGTACAACCCCTCCCCTGATCCAGGAACTGCCATGGGCACAGGTATGGGAGACAGAAGCAATGGGAAGCCACCAAGCTCCCCAGCTGAATGCTGGAGGCTCAGGTCAAGGGATCTCGTGATGTGGGGTGTGAAGGCTGCTCTGAGCTACTTCTGGCAGGAAGAGGGGGAAGGAATAATAAAGACAAACTGCCTGCACCTGGCCCACGCCACCTGCCCACCGCTCCTGGCACACATCAGTCTACACTGCTGACACAGCCTGGGCTCAGGATGGGCTGGTTCAGGTCCCTCAGCATGCAGTGGGGCAGCTGGCTCCAGGGCTCAGGGACATGCAGAGGGTGGTGGCAGGGAAGGCTGGCCCTCCGAGGTCATCCCCTCTTTGAGCAGACAACATTGCAGGACTGATGAAAATCCGCTGAGAGGTCTGAAAGACATGCCATGGATGAGCTAAGGCATGGAGAAACAGAAAACAGTATTGGTTTTTAAGGTCAGAGCTGTCACCTGAGGAAGGACGACAGCTTCCCTGATGAGGACTGATGGGAGGGAAGGCCAGGCTGAAAAGGAAGACGTGGCTCTCCTGATTGGGAACCTGTAGCCCCTTCCAGGGCAGTGCATCATCCTCACCTCACAGGGGATCGATGGAAGTGTTCATCAGGGGACTGACAGAGCTGCCTCTTGAGAAGGCTACCCTGGCATCGGCTTGCACAAGGCAGAGGATGAGGGCCAGATGGAGAGAGGGCAGTACCCCGGGGGGCTATGGGGCAAGTGTAAAGGCTCATGACCATGAAGATGATGAAAAATAGGAGGCGGAAGCTTAGGACCCCCTGGCATGAAAGTGCAACGGGCACAGTGCCCACAGCTACAGTGACTGGGCACCTTCTGTGCCAGGCATGGCTCACTTCAGTGGACTCTAGTTTAGTGCTGACCACAACCCTAGGAAGTGTGCACCACCACCGCCCTCCTCTCCCCATGCTGCTGCTAGGAATCACAGTCACCAGATCCCCATTGGTTTTCATGGAAACCAAGCACTGGCTCCCACCACACACTGCCCCTCTAGTGGCAGTCTAGTGTGACATTCGTGCCTGGCCAGAGACTGCTGTCTACCTGTCTCCACACAACTCAACAGACAGTGTGTCCCTGAATTCCACAGGTTCTGATGAGACAGACCACAGGTCCCTCTTCCCCACCCACCACCAACACCCAGTGGATCACTTGGGACCTTGGCTATTGTCATGAAACTCACCATGCCCTGTTCCTGTCACTTCCAACAGAAAGTCAGATTCTGATGCCCTCAATTTACTGTACATCCTCGTTTATGAATTGTGGCCATACCATGAACCCACATGGCACATTTCTGTTAGAGAAGGTCGCCCTGCACCTCCTGGAAAATGCTTCTAAGGAAGTACATGTCCATCAGGGCTACAGTGTGAACAGTGGAACACAGCTGGCATGGTGGTAATCAATAATTCTAACAAGGGTTGACCACCTCCACCCTCAGTCTCACAAAACCTTCCTCTGTCCCCATGGAAGTTGTGGTCTCCCCTTAGATAATACCCCAGGAAACTGACCTTTAAACTGAATGCTCCCCTCACACTCTGGTTCAAATCTTGTCCAACCACAATAGTGTGAAAATATAAATCAGTCACAAGAAGAAAATAGGACAGTCACCGATATGTGGAAATTCAACAACATGCTAATAAACAACCAACAGTCAAATAAGAAATCAAAAGAAATTTTATAAGTACCTTGAGACAAATGAAAAAGAGAACCTATGAAAAGTTATGAGATGCAGCCAAAGTAGCTCTAAGGGGGAAGTTCATAGAAATTCAGGTCCTCATCAAACCATCTGAAAGCTCTCCAATAATCAACCTAATATGAACAGGAAATAAGTGGGGAAAAAAACAACAACAAAACAAGCAAAGTCCCAAATCAGTAAACAGAAGGAAATAACAAAAAGGAAAATGTAAATAAATCTAATGTACACTAAAAAGACAAAACATCAATGAAAATATGAGCTGTATTTTTTGGAAAGTTAAACCAAACTGACAAACTTTTAGCTAGAAAATGAGAGGGCTCAAATACAATGAGGGAAGAAAGATGATTGATTTCTGTCTCACATCAAAATCCTAGAGAAGAACATAGACAACAACCTCTTCAACCTTGGGCAACTGCAACTTCTTGCAAGACATGTCTCTAAAGGCCAGGGACACAAAAGCGAAAATGAACTATTGGGAGTTCATCAAGGTAAAAAGCTTCTGCACAGCAAAGAAAACAATTGACAAATCTAAAAGGAACCTACAGAAAGGGAGAAGGTATTTCCAAATGGCATGACAGATAAAGGTCTGGTATCCAAGATCTACAAAGAACTGCTCAAACTCGACACTCAAGAAACAAAGAAACCACTCAAGAAATGGGCAGAAGACAGGAAAAGACACTTCTCCAAAGAAGACACAGAAATGGCCAACAGTCCATTAAAAAATGCTCTACATTAGTTCTCATCAGGGAATTCAAAACCACAATGAGAAACCACCTTCCAGTAGTTAGAATGGCTAAAATTAACAGGACAGGAAACAACAACTGTCGGCAAGGATGTGGAGAAAGGGGAACCCTCTTGCACTGTTGGTGGCAATGCAAGTTGGTGCAGCCACTCTGGAAAACAGCATGGAGGTTCCTCAAAAAGTTAAAAGTAGAGCTACCTTATGAGCCAGCAATTGCACTACTGGGTATTTACCCTAAAGATACAAATGTAGTGATCCGAGGGGCACGTGCACCGAATGCAGCAATATCCACAATAACCAAACTCTGGAAAGAACCTAGATGTCCATCAACAGATCAATAGATAAAGAAGAGGTGGTATATATATACAATGGAATACTATGCAGCCATCAAAAGAAATGAAATCTTGCCATTTGCAACGACTTAGATGGAACTAGAGGGTATTATGCTTAACGAAATAAGTCAATTGGAGAAAGACAACTATCATATGATCTCCCTGATATGAGGAAGTGGAGAGGCAACGTGGGGGGTTTGGGAGTAGGAAAAGAATAGATGAAACAAGATGGGATTGGGAGGGAGACAAGCCATAAGAGACTTTTTTTTTAAAAAGATGTATTTATTTATTTATTTGACAGAGAGAGAGATCACAGTAGACAGAGAGGCAGGCAGAGAGAGAGAGAGGGAAGCAGGCTCCCTGCTGAGCAGAGAGCCTGATGCGGGACTCAATCCCAGGACCCCGAGATCATGACCTGAGCCGAAGGCAGCGGCCTAACCCACTAAGCCACCCAGGCACCCCCATAAGAGACTCTTAATGTCACAAAACAAACTGAGGGTTACCAGGGGGAGGGGGTTAGGGAGAGGGTGGTTGGGTTATGGACATTGGGGAGGGTATGTGCTATGGTGAGTGCTGTGAAGTGTGTAAACCTGGCGATTCACAGACCTATACTCCTGGGGCTAATAGTACATTATATGTTAATAATTTTTTAAAAAAAAGTAGAGCTGCCCTATGACCCAGCAATTGCATTCCTGGGTATTTACCCCCAACGATACAGATGCAGTGAAACAAAGGGACACATGCTCCCCAGTGTTCATAGCAGCAATGTCCATGAGAGCCAAAGTGTGGAAGGAGATGAGATGTCCTTCAACAGAGGAATGAATAAAGAAGATGTGGTACATATATACTATAGAATTTTGCTCAGCCATCAGAAGGGATGAATGCCCACCATTTGCATCAACACAGATGGAACTGGAGGGGGTTATGCTAAATGAAATCAATCAAACAGAGAATGACAATAATCATATGGTGTCACTCATATGTAGAACACAAGGAATAGTGTGGAGGACCACAGGGGAAGGGAGGGAAAACTGAATTGGAAGAAATAAGAGAGGGAGACAATGAGTGACTCTTATTCATAGGAAACAAACTGAAGGAGAGGTAGGTTGGGGGCGGGGTAGCTGGGTGATGGGTATTAAGGAGGGGACATGTGCCAATGAGCCCTTGGTGTTATGTGTGACTAATGAATCATTAACTATTACATCAAAAATTATACCTTGGCTACTGAATTTAAATTAAAAATGTGAAAAACTTATAAAAAAAAAAGAAAGAAACTTGAGCTATTACAAGGAATATCACAAAAATACAAAGGATCGTGAAAGAGTACTATGAGCAAGTAGAGGCCAACATCTTGGATAACCTACAAGAAATGGATAAGTTCCTAACAACAAACTAGAATGAACCATGAAAAGGAAAAAAAATCTGAACAGACTGATCACTAGTAAAAAGATTGATTCGATAATCAAATTCTCCTAGGAAACAGAAGTCAAAGACCAGACAGTTTCACTGAGGAGTTCAATCAGACGATATATGAAGAATTAACACCAACCCTTCCCAAAATGTTTTCAAAAAAGGAGAGAAGGGCATACATCCAAACTCATTATATGAAGACAGCAGTATCCTGCTATAAAAACAAGACAAGGATGCTACAAGAAAAGGAAAGGCCAATATCTCTCATGAACAGAGACACAAAAAATCCTCAACAAATTATCAGCAACATCAATTCAACAATCCTTCAGGAGAATCACACAACATATTCCAGTGGGATTTATTCCAGGGATGCAAGGATGATTCCACATCTGCACATCCACCAATAGCATATACCACCTTAACAAAATAAAACATAAAAATCCTAGGATTGTTACAATAGATGCAGAAAGAACACTTGACAAGATTCAATACATTTGTGATAAAGACTCTAAACCATCCTGGTATTGAGGGAACATACCTCAACCAAACAAGGGCCCTATATGAAAAGCCCACAGATGACATTATACTCAAGGGGTGAAATGCTGAAAACTTTCCCACTACCAGCAAGAACAAGATAAAGATGCCCACTCTTACCAGTTTCATTCATCATAATATTGAAAGCTCTTGCCAGACCATTTAGACAAACAAAACAAAAGATATGAAATCTAAATAGGAAAAGAAAATGGTCACTATTTGCAGATGCCATGATACTATATGTAGAAATCTCTAAGGAGTCCACAAAAAAATTGTTTTATTAACAAATAAACAAATTTGAATAAATTAGAATAAATTCAGGAAAGCTTCAGGATACAAAGTCAATATACCAAGACATGTTGCATTTCTTTTTTTTAAAGAATGTATGTATTTGACACAGAAAGAGAAAAAGAGAGAAAGCATAAGCAGGGGGAGCAGCAAAGAGTCAGGAAAAAACATACTCCCTGCTAAGCAGGAAGTCCATGCTGGACTCATTCCCAGAACCCCAGGATCATGACCTGACCTGAAGGCAGACACTTAACCGACTGAGCCACCCAAGTGCCCCAACTTGTATTTCTATATACTGATTTCTATATACTGATGACCAACTTTAACAAAGAGAAATTAAGAAAGCAATGCCATTGACAATTGTATCAAGCAAAAAAAGATCTAGGAATAAAGTAACCAAGAATGAGAAAGACCTGGTATACTGAACACAAGGTGGAAAATGAAGGAAAAATATGTGCATGTTGGTTGGTGAATGTATGGGCCAAAGATTTGGAAGATGACACAAATAAATGGAAGCATACACCAAGCTCATTAACTGGAGGAGTTAATCTTAACATTTCCACCATACCCAAAGCAATCTGGAGAAAGAAGAAGAGAGAGAAAGTCCAAGATGGCAGAGGAGTAGGACACCTTCCTTTCATCTGGCACAAGGAATTTATAGAGAGCTATCAAACCATTCTGAACACCTGCAAATTCAAGTGTAGATCCAAGAAAAGAACAGCACCAACTCTACAAACAGAAAAGTAACCACTTTCCACAAGATAGGAAGTAGAGAAAAGTGAGTCTAAGATGATAGGCAGAAAGAAAAACCCTGGGGGGAGGGAGCCTCTGTCAGCCAGCTACTGCCAAGTGCTAGGAGCAGCAGAGCACAAAATCGGAACTTTGGGAAGTCTGCTCTGGTGAGGGATGTCGCTCTGGTGGCTGGGCAGGGGGTGGAACACTTGATGGGACAGTGTGGTCTCAGGATCCTTGGGGTCCCAGGAAGACCAGGGGCACTTAAGGGCAGCAGAGCTCCCAGGTACTGGAGCAGGGAAGCTGGCTGCAAAGAGTGAGCCCAGGAGTGGGCTCGAAGCTGGGGGTTGCCATAAACTGTCTGGCCATAACTGCACATAACTCCACAGCACAGTCTGGCCACTGCTCTTTGAGAAGGGGCCCAAGAAGCAGCACAACTGGGGAGATCCCCCTTTCTCCCTGGAGGAATGATGTCTGAGTCTTCTGGGTTTGGAGACCAAACTGGGTCATGTGCCAGAGACAGAAATGCTTGGTCACAAGTCCGGTGATACCATAGTCATGAACAAAATGGAGGAAGGCACAAATAAATGGAAAAACGTTCCATGGTCATGGATTAGAAGAACAAATATTGTGAAAATGTCTATGCTACCCAGAACAATCCAAAGATTCAATGCAATCCCTATCAAAATACCATCCACATTTTTCACATAACTGTAATAAATAATCCCCAAATTTGTATGGAAGTAGAAAAGATCCCGAGTAGCCAAAGGGATGTTGAAAAAGAAAACCAATGCTGATGGCAATGCAATTGCAGACTTCAAGCTCTATTAACAAAGCTGTAATATCAAGACAGTATGGTCCTGGCATAAAAACAGACAATGGAACAAAATAGAGAAACCAGAAATGGACCCTCAACTCTAGAGTCAACTTATCTTCCCCAAAGCAGGAAAGAATATCCAATGGGGGGGGAAGTGTCTTCAATAAATGGTGCTGGGAACATGGGACAGCCATATGCAGAATAGTGAAACTGGACCCTTTCCTTATACCATACACACAAAAGTAGACTCCAAGTGGATAAAAGATGTCAGTGTGAGACAGGAATTCATCCAAATCCTTTAGGAGAACAGAGGCAGCAATCTTTGACCTCAGCCACAGCAACTTCTTGCTAGACAACATCTCCAAAGGTGAGGGAAACAAAAGCAAAAATGGACTGTTGGGACTTCAGCAAGATAGCAAGCTTTTACATAGCAAAGGAAACAGTCAACAAAACCAAAAGACAACTGACAGAATGGTAGAAGATATTCGCAAATGACATATCAGATAAAGGGCTCATATCCAAAATCTGGAAACTCAACACCCACAGAACAAATAATCCAATCAAGAAATAGTCCAAATACATGAACAGACATTTCTCCAAAGAAGACATCCAAATGGCCAACAGACACATAAAAAAGTGCTCAACATCCCTCAACATTAGGAAAATACAAATCAAATCCATAATGAGATACCACGTTATACCAGTCAGAATGGCTAAAATGAACAAGTCCAGAAATGACAGGTGTTGGTGAGGATGTGGAGAAAGGGGAAGCCTTTTATATTGTTGGTGGGAATGCAAGCTGGTGAAGCCACCCTGGAAAACAGTGTGGAGGTTCCTCAAGAAATTGAAAATAGAGCTACCCTATGATCCTGCAATTGCACTGCTGGGTATTTACCCCAAAGATACAAATGTAGTAATCTGAAGGGTCACCTGTGCCCCAATGTCTGTAGGAGCAATGCCCACAAGAGCCAAAGTATGCAAAGAACCCAGACATCCATCAACAGATGAGTGGATCTATATGGATGGATATATATATGTAATATATTATTTTATATATACAATATATATATTATATAATATATAATATATTTTTATATATAATATATATTTTATATATTTTTCAAATATATTTATATAAATATACTTATATATTTATATATATTTGAAAATTATGCAGTTATCAAAATTGAAATCTTACTATTTGCAATGATATGGATGGAACTAGAGGGTATTATGCTAAGTGAAATAAGTCAATCAGAGGACAATTATCATATGCTCTCACTGATATGTGGAATTTAAGAAACAAGACAGAGAATCATAAGGGAAGAGGGAAAAAAAAGGAAGCAAGATGAAACCAGAGAGGGAGTAAAAGCAAAGAAACACTTAATCTCAGAAAACAAACTGAGGGTTTCTGAAGGAGAGAAAGGTGAGGGAATGGGGTGGCTGGGTGATGGGCACCAGGAGGGTATGTGTTGTGGTGAGCACTGTGTGGAGTGTAAAACAGAAGATTCTCACCTGTACTCCTGAAACAAATAACACATTATATGATCATAATAAAAAAGAAGTGAAAGAAAAACATTTAGAATACAAATGTAAACAAAGTCAAAATAAATAAATAATCTCATCGATGAAAGCAAGCAAGCAAGCAAGCAAGCAACTAAACAACTTGGAGTCACTACACTCCAATTTCAAGCTAGATTACAAAGCTGTTATCATCAAAACAGTATGGTACTGGCATAAAAACAGACACACAGGACAATGGAATACTGATAATCATAGTACTTTTGGCAAAGTTTATTAATTCATATATTAAAGGTATATTTAAACTTAGTTCTGATAGAATTATTAACTCTGAATGGGAATTCATAATATTGATGTCCTGTTCCAATGTTTGCTACCAATAAATGCATTTTTAAACATGCTGTTTTACATATATATTACATATAATTATATTATATATATTACATATATATTACAAAATAAGGATGATTTAGAATCTAGACTTTTAAGAAAAATTAAATTCGCTTTAATAAACCAACCACAGAAAAGGAAATATAGATATCAATCATCACAATTGAGAATATCACAAAAGAAGACAATCAGACACAATCTGGTGTCTGATGGAAGAACAGAACACTACGTAAGTAGTTCTGCCCAAATGTCCAACCTGCTGAAAGCTATAGATCCAGCTACTCATTTATGAAAACACAGATGTCAGAGAAAAGTCCTACCAAAGAGTATGAAGACATCATCAATGAAGTAAACACTGCATATATCCCGACAGAAAAAATATTTTCCCAATAAATAAACTGTAAAATAAAATAAACAGAAGGAAAGGAAGGAAGGAAGAAAGGAAGGATAGAAGGAAGGACAGAAGGAAGGAAGGAGAGAAAGAGAAAGGAAGGAAGGAAGGAAGGAAAGAAAGACAGAAAGGAAGAAAGAAACTCCAGAAACTAACCCACACATATATAGTCTTAACTTAGGACACAGCAGAGAATATACGACAGGGAAAGGACTGTCTCTTCAGTGAACGGTACTGGGAAATCTGGACACTAAATGCAGAAGAATGTGACTGGATCACTTTCTTACACCGCACATACAAATTATGAATGGATGAATGACTTGAACATAGGAACTGAATCCACAAACCTGCAAAAAGAAAATACAGGTAGTAAGTTTCTTGATACTCATTTTGGGGAAGAGACTTTTACATCAGACACCAAAACATAAACAAGTAGAAGGACATCAAACTGAAATTTCTGCATGACAAAAGAAACCATCAAACCCTTAAAGGCAACCTCCCCCGTGAGAAAAAATATCTGCACATCCCATGTGTAAGAAGAGGCTAATATCCAAAATACACAAAACCCTCCTTCAAATCCAAATAAAAAATGAACAAAAACTGGGGAGAATATGTGAATAGATACTTTCCAAAGATAGCATACAGGCAGCCAATAGACACAGAGAAAGTTGTTCAACATCACTAACTGTCATCAGGAAAACAGAAGTCAAACCGCAATCAGCTATCACCTCACAAGTGTGGGAACAGCAAACCTGCCAGAGAAAGACACAGGGTGTGGTCAAGGTTGTGCACACAAGGGGACCCTTTACACTGTTGGAGGGAATAGAAATTGGTACAGCCACTGTGAAAAACTCTATGGAGGGAGGAGTCAAGATGGTGGAGAAGTAGCAGGCTGAGACTACATCGGGTAGCAGGAGATCAGCTAGATAGCTTATCAAACCATTGTGAACACCTACAAATCCAATGGGAGATCGAAGAGAGGAAGAACAGCAATTCTGGAAACAGAAAATTGACCACTTTCTGAAAGGTAGGACCAGCGGAGAAGTGAATCGAAAGCGCCGGGAGGATAGACCGTGGGGGAGGGGCCGGCTCCTGGCAAGCAGTGGAGCAACAGAGCACTAAATCGGGACTTTTAAAAGTCTGCTCCACTGGGGCGCCTGGGTGGCTCAGTGGGTTAAAGCCTCTGCCTTCGGCTCAGGTCATGGTCCCAGGTTCTGGGATCGAGCCCCACATCGGGTTCTCTGCTTGGCAGGGAGCCTGCTTCCCCCTCTCTCTCTGCCTGCCTCTCTGCCTACTTGTGATCTCTGTCAAATAAATAAATAAAATCTTAAAAAAAAAAAGTCTGCTCCACTGAGGGACATCGCTCCAGAAGCTAAACCGGAGTGAAGCCCACGCGGGGTCAGCATGGCCCCAGGTCCAGTGGGGTCACAGAAGGATCGGGGGTGTCTGAGTGTCGCAGAGCTCGCAGGTATCAGAGCGGGAAGCCGGCCACAGAGACAGAGCCGAGGAGTGAGCTCTCAGCTCGGAGTTACTTTGAACCGGTCACAGGCTGGATGAGCTCGGAGTGCAGCTGGAGGCCAGGGAGACGGGAGTCATTGGGGCTTTTCTCTGAGGGTGCACTGAGGAGTAGGGCCCCAAACTCTCGGCTCCTCCGGGCCCAAGATTGGGAGGCCGCCATTTTCATTCCCGTCCTCCGGAACTCTACGGAAAGCATTCAGGGAACAAAAGCTCCCAAAAGCGAAACTGAGCAGATTACTTAGCCCGGCCCCTGGTAAGGGCGGTGCAGCTCTGCCTCAGGCAAAGACACTTGAGAATCACTACAAAAGGCCCCTCCCCCAGAAGATCAACAAGAAATCCAGCCAAGACCAAGTTCACTTAACAAGGAGAGCAGCGGAATTCCAGAGGAGGAGAAAGCAAAGCGCAGAATTCATTGCTTTCTCCCCATGATTCTTTAGTCTTGCAGTTAATTTAATTTTTCCTTTAAATTTTTTCTCTTTTTTTCTTTTTCTGCTAATTTTTTTAACTTTTGTGCTTTTCTTAAGATTTTTTAACTAGTTTATTTTAACAATACCTTTCCAAAAAAAATAATAATCTTTTTTGAACCTTCATTACTATAGTCTTATTTTATCCTTCATAGTATTTAACTTTATTTTTTGTATTCACATAAGGGTTTTTTCTTCTAAAAAATTTGGGGTACAACTTCCTCTAGTGGATCAAAATATACCCTAAATCTAGCTCCAGGCTTGTTCTAGTCTCCAGCCTGAGCAAATTCTCTCCACACAACCTAACCCTACACCTAAAGGAGCTGGAGAAAGAACAAGAAAGCCTAAACCTAGCAGGAGAAGAGAAACCAAAAAGATCAGAGCAGAAATCAACGAAATAGAAACCAAAAAAAACAATAGAACAAATCAACAAAACTAGGAGCTGGTTCTTTGAAAGAATTAATAAGATTGATAAACCCCTGGCCAGACTTATCAAAAAGAAAAGAGAAAGAACCCAAATAAATAAAATCATGAATGAAAGAGGAGAAATCACAACCGACACCAAAGAACTACAAACAATTATAAGAATATACTATGAGCAACTCTACGCCAACAAATTTGACAATCTGGAAGAAATGGATGCATTCCTAGAGACATATAAATTACCACAACTGAGCCAGGAGGAAATAGAAAACCTGAACAGACCCATAACCAGCAAGGAGATTGAAACAGTCATCAAAAATCTTCAGACAAACAAAAGCCCAGGGCCAGATGGCTTCCCAGGGGAA
>PISX010014307.1:0-53450 GCA_004024625.1 Mellivora capensis
GTTGAGGGAAATTGGAAGGGGAGGTGAACCATGAGAGACTATGGACTCTGAAAAACAACCTGAGGGGTTTTGAAGGGGTGGGGGTGGGAGGTTAGGGGAGCCTGGTGGTGGGTTTTAGGGAGGGCACATATTGCATGGAGCACTGGGTGTGGTGCAAAAACAATGAATACTGTTACGCTGAAAAGAAATAAAAATAAATAAATTAAAAAAAATGCACCTCTTTACCCTAGAGTTTTTTGTATACTTGGAAGAGTAACTCTTTTGAAATTTTTTTTAGTTTATTTATTTATTTATTTTCATAATCTCTACATCCAACATGGGGCTCGTACTCATGACCCCGAGATCAAGAGTCACGTGGCCTTCTGTGTGAGCAAGCCAGGCACCCCATATTAGCTCTTTATCTTTGATATATGTTGTGTGTGTTTTCTCCTACATTGGCATTTATTTTTTTCTTTTTTCAAATGACTATCCATTTGTCACAACACTATGAAAAAGTCCATCTTATCCTCACAGATGTGAAATGTTATCTCAATTATATTCTAAATTTCCATATGTAGTTGTATCTATTTTTAAACTTTTTTTTCTGTTGTAGTAGGCTGGCTGTTTATATAAATGTCTTGTTTTGATATGTAGGAGAGATAATGACTTCCCCCTTCTCTTTTCTTTTGTTTTGTTGCACTAGCTAATAAGTCTGATATTATATTAAATAGTTAAAAAGAACAGCAGGCATTTTTGCCTTGTTCTGGATCTTCATGGAAATGCTTCTAATGATTGCCCAATAAATAATATGCTGGCTTTAGGATTGAGGTAAATTTATCTTATCAATTTAAAGAAAAATCCATGGCTTTCTATTTTACAAAATGTTTTATCAGAAATGAATTTTCAATTTATTTATTTTTAATTAATTAATTAATTAATTACTTTGACAAAGAGAGACACAGAGAGAGGGAACACAAGCAGGAGAAGTGGGAGAGGGAGAAGCAGACTCCCCACTGAGTGGGGAGCCTGATGTGGAGCTCAATCCCAGGACCCAGGATCATGACCTGAGCTGAAGGCAGATGCTTAATGACTGTGCCACCCAGGTTCCCCATAATGGATTTCTTAATATCGAATCACTCTTGTGTTCATGTAATCAACTTGGTCATAAATATATTAATTTACTGCCTGTTATTTTGATTAAGAGGTTTTTTTTTGCCTAAGTATTGCAAAGTGAGATTGGTTTCTGTTTTTCTTTACTATACTATTTTATCAACTTTCTGTATTGATACTTTTTTTGTAATAACATTTTTGGAAATGTCTATGTTTAGAAAAATTTGTGTAGTTTTGAATCATTTAGTCTTTAAAAGTTTGGCTGAACTCCCCTGTGAAACTATCTGCACATGGTAATGTTTGAGGGCAAGTTCTCCACTTCTTTGAAATTTAATACAAGTTTTTTTTTATATATAAAGAAATCTGTATTTGGATCTGAGTTGGAGAACAATGGCCCCCTAAATATTCATTCCCTAATCCCCAAAACCTGTGGTTATGTTATGTTGCTTGGGAGAAAGGACTCTGCAGGTGTGATTACGGACAGGACCCTCTAGATGGGGAGATTATCCTAAACTTCTTATTCTTTTTTTTTTCTATTTAAAAAAATTTTTTATTAACATATAATGTATTATTTTTTTCAGGGGTACAGGTCTGTGAATCATCAGTCTTACACAATTCATAGCACTCCCCATAGCACATACCCTCCCCAGTGTCCATAACCCAGCCACTCTAGCCCAGCCCCCAGCCCCCAGCAACCCTCAGTTTTGTTTCCTGAGATTAAGAGTCTCTTATGGTTTGTCTCTCTCTCAATCCCATTTGTTTCATTTTTTTCCTACCCCCCACAATCCCCCATCCTGCCTCTCAAATTCCTCATATCAGAGAGATCATATGATAAATGTCTTTCTCTGACTGACTTATTTCACTTAGCATAATACCCTCCAGTTCCATCCACGTTGTTGCAAATGGCAAGATTTCATTTTTTTGATGGCTGCGTAGTATCCCATAGTGTGTGTGTGTATATATATGTATACACACACACACACACACACACACACATCTTCTTTATCCATTCATCTGTTGATGGACATCTAGGCTCAGAGAAATACAAATCAAAACCACAGTGAGATATCACCTCACACCAGTCAGAATGGCTAAAATTAACAAGTCAGGAAATGACAGAAGTTGGAGAGGATGCAGAGAAAGGGGAGCCCTCCTCCACTGTTGGTGGGAATGCAAGCTGGTACAGCTACTCTGGAAAACAGCATGGAGGTTCCTCAAAAAGTTGAAAATAGAGCTATCCTGTGACCCAGCAATCACGCTACTGGATATTTATACCCTAAAGATACAAATGTAGTGATCTGAAGGAGCACGTGCACCTAAATGTTTAACTGCTTATTCTTCTTTTCTTTCTTTTTCTTTTTCTTTTTCTTTTTTTTTTTTTAAAGATTATATTCATTTATTTGACAGAGACCACAAGTAGGCAGAGAGTCAGGAAGAGAGAAAGGAGGAAGCAGGCTCCCCGCTGAGCAGAGAGCCCATTTCGGGGCTCAATCCCAGGACCCTGGGATCATGACCTGAGCTGCAGGCAGAGGCTTTAACCCACTGGGCCACCCAGGCGCCCCTAACTGCTTATTCTTTTGAGAATTTGAAAGTGAATAACTTTTTCTCATGGGTCAGAGATACATAATGTGAGAGAAACTTGACCTGCATCACTGTTGCTGACTTTAAAGATGGAGGAAGGGGTGATGAGGCCAGGAATATGGGTGGCTCTGGGAAGCAGGGAAAAAGCCCTCAACAGACAGCCAGTAGGAAAACAGGGACCCTTGGTAATACACCTACAAGGGAATAATACTACCAACACAGGAAGGAGCCAGCAACAAATTCTCTTCTAGAACCTCCATGAAAGGACACAGCCTGTGGACATCTTGATTTTAGTTCAGTGAGAGCCATCTTGGATTTCTAACCTAAGAACTATAAAACAATAACTATGTGGTGTTTTAAGCCACTAAGTTTGTGGTAACTTTTTATGGCAGTGATAGAAAACTAATACTTATCTGGAGAGAGAAAATAAAATTTGATAAATGTGTTTTATACAGAATTGACTATTTTCGCTAGGTTTTCACATTTGTTTTCATAGAATTACACAGTATGAACTCATGATTTTCAAAATTTTCTCAATTTATTTCTCCTTTCTTATTTGTTATTTTGTGTATTTGTACTTTCTTTTTCTTTGGGGAGGATGTTGGCAGAGCCATCTGAGGTTTTACTTGGGAAAAGGCACTTTTAGTTGGGGGCATGGGCTAGAGGGGGTATCCAAGACAATAGACTCTCCACAAGAGTAGGCTGAGGACTAGGGCTGAACCTTAGGTGGGTCTCCTGTTCCCGACACTCCCCTGCACACCTCCCCAGTGGCTCTACAGTAGTCACAAGAGCGAGGAGGCTGGGAAGGACCAAAATGGCTTTTCACATGGGCAGGATATCAGATGGCTTGGACACCAGCTTCACATTGCTGGCCTCAATCATCTTCATGGCCACAGCCTTGGAGGAGCTGACACAGCTAAAGGAACTGGAAACCCTGCTAGAGCTGAAGCTGGACTAGAAGGAGCTCAGGCCTATTGTTGAGGTCAAGCTCATGAGGACCCTGTAGGCTGAGCTCAGCTCACCCGAGTAGCCGCTGTTGGTCTTAGTATGGATATTCAGACTCTGCACCCCAGACTCCAGCTGGCTCTCCTTGTCCTCCAGCAGCTTGTGGTAGGTGGCCATCTCAATGTCTAGGGCCAGCTTGATGTTCATGAGCTCCTGGTACTCATGCAGCCGCCAGGGCCTATCCTGGTTGGCTCACTGCAGGGCAGCCTCTGGATTGGCCACCTTGGCATTGGCGTCCTTAACAGCCAGCTCCTGGCTCTGTTTATCATCAGCAGTGGCGACCTGCAGTGAAGCCCTCTGGCCTTTGAGGTCCTTGATCTCAGCCTGGAGGTGACTGGTCTGCTGGTTCATCATGGAAATCTCCCTGTTCATGCTACTGAGGTCATTCCCATGCTTCCCAGCTGTTGGGTCGGCGGCTCTGGGAATGCAGGAGGAACAATAAAAATGGCCACTGAGCTGTCCCCCTCATCCTTTACCCATGACTCTCCCGCCAGAAGGACGTATGCTGAGGACATGTCACCATAAGTAAACCGATAACTATGCAGGAAACAGGAGGCTCAGGACTCCCCCTACCCTCCAATCACCAAATACCTTACCTTATATGGCTGTGAACCTATGCACTGTCTTAACCCAAATAAAAGTGTTATATCCGAGTTTTCGCGTCTGAGAGACCACCAAGGAGCCAACACCAATGCAATCACATGAGGGTTTATTCGACAAGCTTAAGCTTGGGCCCAAGTATATCGGACACAGCGGAGTAGGGACTTGGACCCCGAGCTTAGTTAAGGCTGGGGTATTTATGGGTTCCTATTACTAAAGCAGGGTGGGGGTTTCTGGAACCAAAACTGGGTGGGGGTTCTTGTTACTAAAGCAGGGTGGGGGTCTCTGGAACCAAAGCAGGGTGGGGGTCCTTAGAACTAAAGTAAAGTAGGGGAAAGTTCAGCCCTTGGGCACAGGGGTCTGAGATGGCTGCTGGAGCTAAGATGGCTGTACTTATGCTAAGGCTAAACCTGAGGTGGGATGGCCTTAATTTTTCTCGGCCTCCACAAAAGACCCACTCAACCCCCTCCCAGAAGCGACTTCCCAGACTCTCCTCTCCTGAGTCTTGGAACCTTGCTGGAGGGCACCTTTAATAAACCTTGCCTTGCGCCTATATCGCCTGGTGTTGTGTATATCTCGCCTGTAAAACCTTACACCAGCCAATGCCTGCAACTCCTTGTACTTGATCTGGTTTGACCTTGGCGATGATGCTGTCCAGGTTCAAGGAGTGGCTGTTGTCCATGGACAGGACCACGGATGTGTCCAAGACATGGGACTGCAGATCACAGATGCCTTCATAAGCTGAACTCGTCTGTCAGCCCTCCCCAGCAGGACTCCAGCTCTACCTTGTTCATGTAAACTTCGTCCACATCCTTCTTGATGAGGACAAATTCGTTCTCCATGTCTGCACACTCTTTGATCTCCTCCTTGTACTTATTTTTGAAATCCTCCACCAGCTCCTGCCTGTTGCCAAGCTCCACCTCCAGCTTCCGCTTCTCCTGACCCAATGTGTTGAGCTGTCGCCAGAAGTTGTTGATGGAGCTCTGGAACGTGTTGTCCATGTTGCTCCCAGCGGTGTTTTGCTGCTGTAGGAGGCTCCACTTCGTCTCCAGAATTTCGTTCTGCTGCTCCAGGTGCCACAGCTTGTGGATGGAGGCAAACTTGTTGAGGGTCTTGATCTGTTCCTTCACCTGGGTGTTGCACAGCCTGGGTGTTGGAGTCTGCCTCCAGCTTGAGGGGGCTCAGCAGGCTCTGGTTCACTGAGACAACCGTGATGCCCTACATTTGCCTGGCCCTGCTGTAGTCCCTGACCATACTCATGCTGGTGTGCAGATGACCCCAGAAGCTGTTGCTGCTGCCTGTCTGGGAGAAGGCTGGGGAGTGGATGTGGGCTTCAGGTGCTCTGGGGTGTGAGTGGCTGCTGAAAACCTGCAGGTGGGAGGGAACACCTTGTAGAACTTCTGGGTTACTCTGATGGACATCGTGGAGGCTGGAGTGGAGGTGAGGAAGTTGAACTTGACAAAGGTTTGAGAAGGAGACGAGAAGCTAATTCTAGATGGGGATCTCTTTTTCTTTGATTAAATCAGCTACATTTTTGGATTTGGCTACTTTTAAGTCATCTGAAACAGCAGTCTTAGAGAAGGCAACAGGCCCTATCTTGATCTGATTTTTGCCACTAGACTGGCCCCATTCTCAGTGATGTTTTCAAGAAGAGATAAGAGGTCAATCTTATCTCCTGCTAAATCTGCCTTTACAGAATTCTCTGAATTCTCTTGAATTAGTCTCTACCACCAGACTGCTAAACTTGGCAAGGAAAAGCCAATTCTCACCAATATTTTGAGAAATTTTTCCCAGGTGGTCTCTCTCATAGGCTCTATCTTCATGGGATTTGTATTGTAAGATATGATAGTCTAGAGCTAATCAAATAGCACAGTTAATCACATAATCAACCATGGCGTAACAAGGATCACCAACTTTCCCACATGCTGTATCTATTTTCCTGCTTATCATCAACTAACCACAAAATTAGTATTTCATATCTTAAGTTGTGTTAAGGTAGCTCCATGTCTAGGTACCCAACTCTGTATTTGTATATTATTTGTTAATAGTATAACAAATAAGATAATAGGGACTTTGAAGAAATTAAAGTGTATTTGTCTCTCCATAGTAAGTCAAGCAAAAACAGTCCTTGGTTGTGATATGATAACTTTATTATCTTTTCTTGCTCTGTAATAGTCCCTTGGACTTGCCCTCATCTGTGTGGCTGCATATGGCTGAAATTACTATTTCTAGGTTCCAAGCCTGAGGATTGCATGCTTTGCTTCTTTTATATTCAGTTGGCAGAATTAGGCACATTCCTGCAGTCCTACCTGTAAGAGAGAATGCAAAATACAGTGTTTATTCTCAGTACCAGTTTGTCCAGATGAAACACAAAGAGAATCTCATAAAGGGTAGAATGGAGAGTGAGGTCTATTGGTGGCATAAGTCATATCCTTTTTCTTATGATTTTTTCCCTCATTTTTTCCTTTTAGAAATGAGGATTTTTTCTTTTTAATTTCAAGGCTTAAACATTTCCCCCATAGTAAGTATTTATATTGAGAGAAATTTAAACTAGTGTGTTTCTTACATAGTTTTTAGGTTTTTTCCCTCCAACGAAAATAGCCCTTTCATCATATATTTTATATAAAATAATAATCACTATTTAAAAAAATCAGCCAGTGAAAGAGAATGGAAATGTCATCCAAAATTTTTGTACATTGAGGAAAAGTACCACCAATGTTTTGATGACTACTCTTTCATGTACCATTTTTAGAAACGTATACAGACACTTTTTTTTTCCAAAGTTGGTCATATAATAATTTTACTTTTACTTTATAAGCTTTTAAAAAATCCAACTTTGTCTTTTGTTCATTGCCTCTTCTTCTACCAACTGAATTGCCCTAGGTTTCAGTATTACCAACTTGGTAAGTATGTTGGCTTATTTTAATTTATGGTTGTATGATTATATGGATTTGCATATTTACATCTACTCACAACACATTTATACATACATATATATTCAAATATTTTTGGCATTGTTTGGTTTAGAAAAGTGGGATAATTATATATTTCTCTGCCTCTTACCTTTCTCACTTAACAACATATTGTGGAAATCTTTTTAATCATTGATTATAGATTGATAAAATTCCTTGTAATTGCTGCATGTTATCTCATGGTGTGGTTTAGCCACAACTTATTAAAACTATTTACCCATTAGTAGACATTCAACCCTCCCCCACCATTTTTTTGTTCCTGCCTTCAAAAAACTGCATTAACTATCCTTATACTCATATTTTATTTCTATGGTATAGATTACCAATAACAGAGATGCTGATTTGAAGGGTGTATATATTTTCTATTTTAGCAGATATTACCAAACTGCTTTTCCAAAAGGCAGTAACAATTCATCCTTCCTCCAGTGTACTTTCCTATGTCTCCATCAGCAGTAGATGCACTGCTGTTCTAAATCTTATCAATATCAAATGTTACCTATGGCTACCTTAAATTTTCATTTTGTAATCATTGAGATTGTGTACATATATATTTATTTATTTATTGCGTATATTGTAATTTTATATTTATTTAACTAAAAAGGAGACACAGACTTATTTTAAATTGCCGGTGGAAATTCAAAGTGCATGACTGCTGTAGCTACATGTAATTAATGAGCATATCATGGATGTCAAAATCAAGTACATACATTTGATTGTAATAGATAATTTTCCCTTAGCAGGATTGTGTTTTTCTTAAATCTTTAGGAGTCTGTAGGCTGCTATATAAATGATCTGAGTGCTAGGTGAATTTTTTTTACCATAAAGATATACAAAATTGTGGCTACTTGTTTCTATGGGATAGAGACAGAAACTGAAATAAATTTGGTTGTTCCTGTGGCATTTTAAACAAGCAAAAAAAGTTAAACTGTCTATAAAGACACTGCATTCATAAGTTTTATTATTAAATCCACCACAGCTTTGCTGACTAATAAAATGGAAAATGTGTGCTTTTATAGGTTTATAAAAAGGCAAGCTATAGTTTCATGAAAAATATCTTGTACCGATTGAATACAGGTGGCTACTTGTTTAGACTTTGAAGACGTAAAGACTTAGTATAGATGTCTGAAAAAGGTAATATGGCACAACAAAAAAAAATCTTCCTTTCTTGGCTCATCAATCCTTTGGGTATCCCATGTCAAATAAACGCTACAACAATTTACAGTAAAAGTACACAGTGGAAGTGCCAACGTTAACACTCCTTAGGACTGGATACCTGCCAGATTTTTCACACCAATATTTAATGTGAACTAAAATGTCTTTTCCATTGGAAGTGTGAGAAGGTGCTTGCTTTCCTATATTTGGCAACACGCTTATGTGAAGTATGAAGGCAAATGCCCATGATGTTCTCTTTATTTCAACCATGATAAATCGCATTCATTTGTTTAAGTGCATGTGACAGCTTTAGTGTTCCAACTATAAATTTTGGTTAACTTCTATTGACATGCTGTATTAAACTTAAGAAAAACAAATTACACTTCACCCGTTTTAATTGACTAAATGTGTCAAAAACACAGTAAGTATAACACAAAAGGTCGGAGCCTTCGTCTACACTGTAATGGGTGTCATGGCAGGGATCCAACTTTTCTTGTACATTTCATTTTTCATGAAGTTTTAGGACAAGGCATACGTTTAACATTCACTTCCACTTCTCATTTGTACTTCAAAGTTTATCATAGGCTGTGTGACTACCAAGAACACTTTTCTCTCGTGCTATTTAAAGCTCTCTTCGAATTGACATGTGTGCCCAGAGGATACTGATGTTCTCCTGTAAACAAGGCCTTGAGAATGGACTTTGGCGTCCTGAGGGACGCAGTGCTGATTTATAGCACACCCGTAGATCACTGCAACATTCGCTGGAAAAGACCTGGTTTATATATCTAGTCCCTGCTTCTATGACCCAGCAAGCAACCATGGGTTCAGGTGCCAGGTTAAACTTGGCATCCTGAATTCCCTCGGGATCGGATGAAAGTTACCAGTTTTAATTCTTTTGCTGGATGGCCAATCTTTTCTATCAATCTTTATTCCTTCAGTAATGTATTAGTCAGATGCCAGATAATTAAATAATGGTAATTAAACTCTCTCTCGCCTGCTGCCACTGCCCTCTCTTTTTTTCTTTTTACCCCTTGGTGTGGTATCTTTTCAGCTCTTGTAAAATTAGCTGCTTTTCAGGGATTTAAACATTAGCTTCCAGAGTGAATTTATGTCTGGAAAAAACTCAAAATGGAGCAGGTGTTTGCCAAGTGTTATGTTGTGTATTGGAGTAAACAGAGATTCTAAATCTTAATGTTTATGCCATTTCATCAGTATTTGTAAGCATCTTGTTCTTTAGTACATGTGTTACCATGGAGAAACCACAAGTTTTATGTTGGGAATAATAGGACATGGTCTATTTGTTCTGCTCTAATCAATCTAGAGATGGACAAAATACTGGTTGTCCTTTTCCAAGAATCTGAGACTGCCCGATGGAGCCCCCAAAAGGGTTTCATTTCTCCTTAAGAAAAAAGGAAGAGACCCATCCCAACTCCCATCCCAGGGGATGGCTATTATCATGAAGATTCCCTGAGAGTGAGTCTGATTCTAGATTACAGTTGGCAAACTTTCTGTGAAGGGCCAGAGTGGAGAACTTCTAAGCCATGAAGCCCATGTGATCCCTGTCACAACTGCTCAGTCTTGCCATTGACAGCATAGCCATCAATATTCTGTAAATGAGTGAATGTGGCTATGTTCAAATAAATGTTTATGGACAATGTGATTTGAATATCATAAATTTCACGTGTCATGAAATAGCTTCTTCTTACTTTTTCCCAACCATTTAAGAATGTAAACCATTTTTAGCTTTGGGCCTGTTCAAAGCCAGTTGGCAGGTTGGATCTGGCTTGAGGGCACTAGCATGCCAACCCTTGGGCCAATCTAATATTAATTTCTCAAAGGCTCAAGAAATTTAAAGGCAGTTTTTTTTTTCCCTTTGAGAGAGAGTGAAAGAGCGTGCTCATGTGTGTGTGCGTGAGGTGGCGGTGGGGTGGGGCAGAGGGAAAGGAAGGGTGGATCTCAAGCAGACCCCGCTGAGCACTGAGCCAATGCAGAGCTGGATCCCATGGTCCTGAGATTTGCCCTGAGCTGAAATCAGGAGCTGGTGACTTAACCGACTGAGCCATCCAGGTGGCCCAGGAAGTGTTCTTTCCAATAATGTTGCTCTAGTTTTCTTGTACATGCAGCATTCTCTTTTGTACAAGGAGAGTTTCCCTCCCTTCCCTCATTTTTTTTTGTTCAGATGGTAAATATATTGGCATTTTAGAGTCTAATCTAATGGGAATTAGGTATAGCAGATGCTTCTGATGCCTTGTCCGTATCTGTTTAGTACCCACCATCCCCCTGCCCATCTACTCTGCTGCTTTGTGCAGCAGGCATGTGAGATTCCATAGATCTTCTCTAACCACTGGAGTGCCTTTGGCCTATAGGTACGGCATGCTGGGAGTGCTGAGGCATTAGGGCCCCTTGTCTTGTGCAATGTCTTATAGAATTGGAGGGAAAATATCCCTAGCTTGGGATATCTCCGAGGCATATTTTTACATTGTCTCCCTGGGTACTTCAGTGGGATTGGAGCTCCAGTTGCTAACAGCTGTAACCTGTCTGAATATATATCCTTTATTGGTTTCCGTCCTTTCTCTATTTCAATTCCCTACTTCTTTCCTGGTGCTTCTCAGGATTATCTCCCATATAAACCACTTGCTTGCTAGATTCTCAAGAAATTGCCCATACTTAAATTCAAAACCAGCCTTTTGTAATGAAGGTCACTGACTTAGGTTACAAATGTTAAGTCCTTGCTTTCTTCTATTGGGTTAGACAGAGCTTGCCATCTGTCCTTTGAGTATGGCAAGGATTTTCCCTTCTCATCTTTTGCCTTCAGCCAAAGGGAAGATAACACAACTATGGGCCATCGCTAATCAAGTAGCATTCCAAGAAGTGGGATGCTGTCTCCACCCAGGTCATAGTGATTGTTGTGCCCCGTACAGTATGACACATGACACAAGAAAATAGGTCAGAGGGACGTTGTGTATTCTCCACCTCCTCCCCTCTACCCATCCTGTGAATATATCAAACAAAGACTATCTCTATTGACAGCTCACTTTCTCTTTTCCGTTATGAAATGCAGAATTGGAATGAATTAAAATGACGTGGTCTCTTTAAAATCCAAATCCTGGATAAATTTCACCCTGCATCTAATCTGCAATAGCTCTCTTTGCTGCCCTCTGTATTCTGACCTGTCTGTTCACTTTTCTTCCACAGCACCTGTGTTTTATGGTGCTGGGACCATTATTCCCAGTTATTCCTGCTACTATTCCTAGTTATTCCAAACCACAGTTGTTTTTTAAAAATTCTTAAAAGTAGTTAATTTTTCCCTCTGATAAGCCTCTATATATCTTTCATTAGCAGGAAGCATGGGTATGCTTTAGCAACATTCTTCTTACTGGCTCCTGTTTTTGAGTGTGTCACTACTTGCAGAATAAGTAGAGAAGGAATAGGGATGACCAAAAGACTTTTTAGGGTAAAATTTTTATGAAGAAAGAGGTACAAAGTGGATATATGCAAAGGAGAGATACTAGAATTCTTTTTATAGCAGCAGAGAGTATGGTGGTAAAAGCATCAAGAATGTTAAAGACAGAGTTGATAAGATGGAAAAGCTATTTCAGACAGACTGAAATAGAAGCAAATTTATATATTAACCAAAACTTTGTACTTTTTATAGAAGGCTCTAATACTACTTCAATGCCAGTTTTTTTTTTAATGCATGTTTCAATGGATAATTGTTGTCATTTTAACTCCTGATCCCTATGAATATTCAATCAATGTCTCCTGGGACCAAAAATATCTTAGGTAGTTTGGCATGGAGGATGATATGAAAGACTAAGATGAGAATAAGGAATACCAGAGCTAGACCAGGAATTATACCTTTAACAGCATACCTACACACTTCAAAATGAAATAGGTGCATTCATATAGTTTAAGACTTGACTTTGAAACTGTGCTGAGTTAAGATAGTTTGATTCAGAAATTTATAAAAATGAAAAAAAAGAAGTTGATAAAAATGATACAGGAAAGAAAAAGACAGTTAAAAATAGTCCTCTGAAATTCACAAATTTCCTATCTAATAAAGGGTTATAATCCAAAATATATAAAGAACTTATAAAACTCAACACCCCAAACCAAATAATCCAGTTAAAAAATGGTCAGAAGACATGAATAGACATTTTCCCAAAGGAGACATAGAAATGGCCAACAGACACATGGAAAGATGCTTAAAATCGTCATCATCAGGGAAATACAAATCAAAACCACAATGAGATACCACCTCATACCTGTCAGAATGACTAAAATTCACAACACAGGAAACTACAGGTGTTGGCAAGAATGTGGAGAAAGGGGAACCCTCTTACACTGTTGGTGGGAATGCAAGCTGGTGCAGCACTCTGGAGAACAGTATGGAGGTTCTTCAAGAAATTAAAAATAGAAATAACCTAAGACCGGCGAATTGCACCGTTAAGTATTTACCCGAAGGGTACAAAAATACTGATTTGAAAGGATACATGCACCTGAAGTTTACAGCAACATTATCAATAATAGCCAAATTAGGGGAAGAGCCCAAATATCCATCAACTGATGAATGAATAGTGATGCAATACACACACACACACACACACACACACACACTGAAATATTACTCAGCCATCAAAAAGAATGAAATGTTGATACTAGCAACATGGATGGAGCTAGAGAGTATTATGCTAAGCAAAAAGTAAGTCCGTCAGAGAAAGGCAAATACCATATGATTTCACTCATATGGTGAACATAGGGGAAAAAAAGAGAGGCAAACCAGAAAACGGACTCTTGACTATAGAGAACAAACTGAGTGTTACTGGAGGGGAGGTGGGTGTGGGGATGGGTTGAATGGATGATACAGATTAAGGAGAGCACTTGTGATGAGCACTGGGTATTGTATGTAGGTGATAAATTACCAAATTTTTTTTTTTAATTTATTTGTCTGCGAGAGTGAGAGAGCAAGCACAGGCAGACAGAGTGGCAGGAAGAGGCAGAGGGAGAAGCAGGCTCCCCGCCGAGCAAGGAGCCCGATGTGGGACTCGATCCCAGGACGCTGGGATCATGACCTGAGCCGAAGGCAGCCGCTCAACCAACTGAGCCACTCAGGCGTCCCTGATAAGTTACCAAATTTTATGCCTACAACTAATATTGCCCTGTATGTTAACTAACTGGAACATCAATGAAAAGTTGAAAAAAAGAAGAAAAATTGTCCCTTGTTTATGAAGAGCTGTGTATTAGATGAAATCTTCTCACTTAACATTAATGTAAATATGAATTTGGATGGGTCAATGAATTTTCTTAATCCTTCCTATGGATAGCCCCAGGGCTGGATGCTGATGGTACCATAGATGCAATCTCTGGCTTAAGTAACATTTACTCTCCTGACTTGATGAGTGGGACCAGAGACGATACAGGAAAACCCATCAGGTGTCTTATGCTCTTTGACCTCTTTTGGCCTCCCACTGTAGTATGGAAAACCTATGGTATGGTTTTAGCTTTGCTTGGCTGTAGATTCATCTTGACTTCATCCATTTATCTATGCATCCATTCATTTACTCAGTCAGTCAGTCAGTACTTTTTGATCACAAACTATATGCTAGATACTGTTTCAGATGTCTTTGTAGAGCTGACTATCTTGTCTTTAAAACAAACCAACAACGGATTTAGAAATACATTAGTAATCCTTGGGATTCAGGATTTATTAGAGTTGAATTACGACACTGAGTTTCCAAACAATCCAAATAGGGAGGTTAAATTATGGGATGCTAGTCTTTGAAGACTGCTTACTGACAAATACCACTCCAGTCACATGGAGACAGGAAATAATTTGAAGACAGGACATCTATACTATGCTTAAGGATTTAGTTGCTAAGTGTAAATCCTAATATTCTATAGAATATCCACTTATCAAAATTTAGCCCTGTCAGTTTTCAAGTTTCTTTCTGGTCATTTGTATAATCCCTCAGGTAAAGTTTTTTACATACAGATGGATATCCACCACTGCAAGACCACTGCACATCTCACTTCATCTTTCCTTGGGATTTTCAGCTCCACTTCATCATACATCATCACGTGTGAGCCTGCGCGGGTCATCCCACCTCACACCTCATCACTTCTTGCATTCTTTGTGAGTTCTTTGGTCTGTTACAGAATCAGTCTCCATTGTTCCCTAATTCATTACTAAATATAAATTAATCCAACTTTAGTGGTGTTTATATTAGTTCTTTCTAACTTCTCAAAACAAGACTAAGGCACATTATAAAAAGGAATGATTTTTATGATAAACTGTGGTCAAGAAAGTATTACATATAATACTATATATGTCCCAGGCTTTATTCCTCTTTACATTGGCTCTATAAACTTGAGCAGGCAACTTCTCACTAGGCACCTTGGTTACATTAAACTGAAGGTAATAGCGATATTCGCCACTGCCCTGTTGAGGCGTCAGCACTATGAGTGGGGTATATTGTTCTTGGGGATGTTCACTTAAGCAGATTTTTGAGTACATTTCACTGTAGTGAGTGTCATATGGGAGGGTCATCTGCTTACCTTAAACAACTAAATAATTTCCTTCCTTCTGATTGAACAATCCAGACTGAATGCTTGTGAACAAATTTGGATTGTCTGAAAGAAAATCTCTCTACAAAAATAAAGTACTGGTGTTATATGCTTTACTGTTGATTTAAATATATTTTCTTGAAAAATATATTTTCCTTCAAGCTTTCTGATGCAAAGTTGCCATAACATATTTCGTTATATAATGGAATTGGTCATGGCAAATGTGATATTTTTATTCATAGTTTTTACATTTTATCCATTCCAGTTCTCATGTATTCTACATGTAATTTCCAACTCCTTGCCAATATAATGATCTCAAATTACCCAAGTAGATTTTTCCATTGCTCTGAGTGTCTTAGTCTGTTCAGG
The DNA here is from genome assembly GCA_004024625.1 of Mellivora capensis. NCBI lineage: Eukaryota > Metazoa > Chordata > Mammalia > Carnivora > Mustelidae > Mellivora > Mellivora capensis. Next base: position 15,333 of record PISX010014307.1, read on the forward strand.
CTGTTAGAGCAAAATTGTGTAGACTGTGTAGCTTATGAACAACAGAAATTCATTTCTCAAGATTCTGGAGGCTGGAAAATCCAAGGTCAAGGTGCCAGCATGGCTGTATTCTGGTGAGGGCTCTTTTCCTGTTTCATAGCCGGCAGTTTTATCCTTGTGTTCTCACATGGTAGAAGGTCTTGGGAGCTCTTTGGAGCTTTTTATAAACCCTTTCATGAGGTTTTCACCCTCATGAGTTAAGCATCTCCCAAAGGCCACACCTCCTAATAGCATTATCTGTGGGGGTTAGGATTTCAAGATAGGAATTTTGGGGAAACACAATATTCAGATCCTAGCACCATGTTCACTAGAATCAAAGTTGTACATTAGAAGTTCTCCATCCCTACAAGGAGATGCAACATTTAGCTTGCCATTAAGGTCTTTTTTTTTTTTTTTCTTTTGTGGTTTTGTTTTTTAAAGTAGACTGCGGCCCACAGAGAGCCCAACACGTGCTTTGAACTCACAACCCTGAGATTAAGACCTGAACTGAAATCAAGAGTCAGATGCTTAACCAGCTGAGCCACCCAGCTGCCCTTACCATTGAGTTTTAATGTGGTTTAATAGAGTCTAGGGGAGACCAGCCAGCAATTTCAAGATATAGGATTGTGATTTCTGATGATGTTATTTTAATAATTCTAGAAGTTGTATTTATGCTTGTGTGGTATATCTCACTGATGTTTGTGAAAGGATTGTGATTTCTGATGATATTATTTTAATAATTCTAGAAGGTGTATTTATGCTTGTGTGGTATATCTCACTGATGTTTCTAACTCACTATTCAATTAGTCTTCAAGAATATTGAATTTATATTATCAAAGGAAGAAAAACATGCCTATATAAGATATTCGAATTATTATTAAGAGAAGTATTTTTTATTTAGGACCATTTTAGCTTAAAAGTCAAACTGCTACAAATTTAGGATTACTTACCTTTACCAAGTCTTCTTTGGGTGCCTTATTATTGCCTACGTACTAAATTGTGACAATCACATCTGTTACAGCTAAGCAGGCAGGTGTGTGTGGTCAATTTTTAATTTTGTTTTTATTTTACTCCTGGTCTGTAGAATTTACGATTTTGTTTATTCAGGGGATGATGAGAAAACCCTGCCTTTAGAGTAGTCCATAAAAATTTACAGAGACAATGCTTTTTTCTTTAGTCAAAATAATGCATTTCATTTACTTTAATGACTGCTTAAGTTTGTAATTGGTTTGCACTTTGAAGCACTTTGGTATTTGTTGGTGGTTTTTAACTTAAGGTAAGCAGGTCAAAATACAAATGGGTTGATAAGTCTGACTTTAGAAACTGGCCTTTTAAATTTAATTTTAGTAACCCAAGAAAACAAATGTTGAAGTTCGCAGAATTAGAGGATACAAGGTTATATAACCAAGTATATACAGAAACATTTTTAGGTCTGGTGTGACTCAGAATTAGAACTGTGTGAATTTTTCAAACTGAGACGGGCAGTGCGGCATTGATATTTCTAAGCAAGCAACTGAGGGAGCATGCTAGAAGAATTCTCTGTAATCTCTCACTGCATGCAGACATAAGACTTACTTTATGATTGGATTCAGATGGAAAGAATCAGATGACTTAACTGATGAATTTTAAAGGCCCACAGCCGGTCTACAAAAGGCCTGTGCTGACCAAGAGGATTCTAAAATATTATCTATACTATTTTTTGAGCAAATATTTCTTGAGTCCCTTTAATGTATTTAGGCACAGGTGATGGAGATAAAAGTGTGAATAAGACACTTTCCCTCCTCAAGGATGGGGCTATATGGAAACAATAAAAGCAGCAGTAGTAAAAATAGTAGTAGTTACATTTACTGAACACCTGAAGTATGTCTACTACTTAAATGTGGTTATCTCTAACACAACAATTCTGCAAAGTATCATTTGCTCTGGCTTGCCGGCAAAGAAACAGCCCCAAAGTGGTTAATTAACTTGTCTGAGTCAACAGAGAGCAAATAGAGAATTTGGATTTGAACCTTGTTCTGATCCCAAGGTCTAAGGTCACCATTTTGAAAATACATGGGTCAGATCATGTAGATCATTTAGGACATTCCAAGTAGTTTAGATTTTATTCTGAAGGCTATTGAGAGCTACTGATTTTAAACAGCATATGGCATGCTAGGACTTGGGTTCTAGAGAGAAACTTCTGACAATAGCATGGAGAATGGAATGGAAGGGCTTGAGATTGGAGGCAAAAAGCCATTGTAAGAGCTAAGGTGGGAGAGACTGACATCCTTCCTTAGGACACAGCTGTGGGAAAAAATGTAAGCAAATTGATTCAAGACATACTGAAGAGGGAGTGGGTGCAAGGATAAATCAAGGACCACTCCCAAATTAGAAGCTGCTACCATTTGGTGCTATTTTGTGACTAGGAAATATAGAGGGAGGAGATGAGATTAGTTTAAAAAATTGTATTGAAAAATTGTACAAACTCATTAATAAACTTAGAGCAGTACAAGAAGTCAACAGTGAAGGGCGCCTGGGTGGCTTGGTGGGTTGGGCCTCTGCCTTTGGCTCGGGTCATGGTCTCAGGGTCCTGGGATCGAGCCCCGCATTGGGCTCTCTGCTCAGCGGGGAGCCTGCTTCCCCCTCTCTCTCTGCCTGCCTCTCTGCCTCCTTGTGACCTCTGTCTGTCGGATGAATAAATAAAATCTTAAAAAAAAAAAGAAGTCAACAGGGAAAGTTAAATGTCATCCCAAATCTTAGAGCTCAGAACTATTCATTATTAACTTTTGGTACACTTAATTCTGGACATACTTCTATGGGAAAAAATATGTATAAAGAAATATAGATAAGTTACAGGATTCACTCAGCTTTAGACGCATGATTCTTTTCTGTAAGGGATATTAGTTCCTAAAAATTTCCTCTAAAGTTAAGACAAAATGTTATAATACAGTTGAATAACATGGGTTGGAACAGTGTGGCTCTATTTTTACATGGATTTTTTTTTTATACAGTAAGGTACTGTAAATGTATTTTCCTTACGATTTTCAAAATAACACTTTCTTCTGGCTTGCTTTATTGTAAGAACACCGTGTACAATACATACACAAAATATGTGTTAATGGACTATTTATGTTATCGGTAAGATGTCTGGTCATCATTAGGCTATCAGTAAAGTTTTGGGGGAGTCAAAAATTATATGTGGATTTTTTGGGAAAATTTTGCATCTCACCTTTATTTATTTATTTATATTATTAGTTTCAGAGGTAGAGTTTAATAATTCATCAATTGCATATAACACCTAGTGCTCATCACATCGTGTGCCCTCCTTAATGCTCATTACCCAGTTACCCTATCCTCCCTTCCCCTCCCCGCTCCTTTCCAGCAACCCTCAGTTCCTTTCCTATAGTTAAGAGTCTCTTACAGATTTTTGTCTTATTTTTATTTTTCCCACTCTTCTCCTATGATTCTCTGTTTTTTTTCTTAAATTCCACATATGAGTGAAATCATATGATAATTGTCTTTCTCTGACTGACTTATTTTGCTTAGCATAATACCCTCTAGTTCCATCTAGATCATTGTAAATGGTAAGATTTCATTTTTTGATGGCTGAGTAATATTCCATTATATATGTAATATTTCACAATATTCCATTTTATAAATATATATATATATGTGTGTGTGTGTATATCTATACACACACACACACATACCACCTCTTCTTCATCCATTTATCTATTGATGGATATCTGGGCTCTTTCCATATTTTGGCTATTGCGGACACTGCTGCTATAGACATTGGGGTGCACGTGCCCCTTTGAATCATTATGTTTGTATCTTTGAGTAAATACCCAGTAGTGCAATTGCAATTGCTGGGTTGTAGGGTAGCTCTATTTTTAATTTTGTGAGGAGGGGTTGTGCCCCTAACTTCTGCTCTGTTCAAGAGCCAACTGGATTCTGGTTTTGTAATTATATATTACATCTCTAAACAGTGTCCTATGGATTCAAGTTCAATTTTTAATATGCTGAATTTAGGTGCTCATGGGATAGCCATATGGAACTGTCTATTAATCAGATGCATTTGTGGTCTTGGATCCACAGTGAGATCAGGGCTAAAGAGTCAGGAGATGTTATCATATAGGTGAAAGTTGGACCCCTAAGAGGTTCACTAACACTGTGTTAGCATGTAAGATTGACGGAGCCGGCGCATAGAGCATTTGAGGTACTCAAATACTGAAGGAGTGGGAGAAATAAGAGATGACTCTCCAAAAGTATGTAGGTAGGTCGAAGAAAAACAAAGAGATAGGATGTTATAAAAGCATGGAGAGAGGGGTGCCTGGGTGGCTCAGTGGGTTAAGCCTCTGCCTTCAGCTCAGGTCAGGATCTCAGGGTCCTGGGACGGAGCTCCACATAGGGCTCTCTGCTCAGTGGGGAGCCTGCTTCCCCCCACTCTCTCTCTGCCTGCCTCTCTGCCAACTTGTGATCTCTCTGTCAAATAAATAAATAAAATCTTTTAAAAGCAAGGAGAGAAAAGAGTTTGAAAATGTTGTCCATAGTGCCGAATGTTATAGAACAATCAAGAAAGATAGAATAATTAATTATCCATTGGCTTCAGAAATGTGGGAGCAGCTTTAAGAGCAATTTGGTCTCATCCAGAAGAGTTTTCATAGACTGGAGAAAGAAACCAAACTACAGTGAGTGAAAAAGTAAGTGGGAGGCAAAGACCACTTTTAAGGAACTTGGTTGTGAGTGTCAGCAGAACTAGAGAGATAGCTTAAGAAAGACACAGAGTTGAGAGGGCTTGTTTTTTCACATGGGAGGAGTTTGGATATATCCAATGCAGGGGCTGTTGGATATATCCAACAAAAGACGAAGAGGCTGAGTGGGGGAAGCAGAGCTGATTGGCAGAACGTGGGCCTGAGTGGGCGAAAGATATGGATTGCAGGACTAGCTTTGGGCAGGAAGTTGGCATCTCATTATCTGTGATAGAAGGGGCATAGATATGTAGATGTATTTACATAGGAAAATAGGGCTTTGAGAGAGTTCTTCCTAAATAAGTTGTGTTTTTTATATCAAGAAGAGGACATGACAATCTGCTGCAAATGAGAGTGACAGGGTTTGAAAAAGGAATTTGAAAATAGTAAATGTAAATAGTAAAGCTGTTTGTGGTAATGGGAAAAGGGGCAGATGAGGAATATGTAAAGCTCATTGGCCCCAATGGCTTGATCAGAGTTGGAAACCATATTTCTTCCTGGTGCCAGATGTTATGGGTGCATGATTTCCTTCACAGAACATAGCTGTAAAAGTAGAGTAGACCAATATGCATTGGAAGGGAGATTGAGAAGGTCAAAGGCAAAGGATGTTAACAGGAGAATATTTGATGGGATAGACCTTGAGACTTAGACCAGAAAGGGAAGAGAAAGGGAGAAAGATAAGGCAGGTTCTCTGAGACTGACTGCAGACATCAACGAAAGTAAGAGATTGCAGAATACATGAAGAGAAAAACTTGCAACTGGGATGGGATGTTTTTAGATTTAAGAGATGGAATGCTTTCAGTGGAAATGAGAAATTTACAATAGCCAAAAGCAACTTGCATATTTTATCGTGAAGGGAACATGGTACCTGGGAATTCTGTGGTGGTGGACTTGAGATTGCAAACACAGTAACTGTGGTAGGCACACACTCAGATCAATATGTCTGTACCGTGAAAGAATGACTTCTTTCTTTCAGCCTATCAGTTCCAGAGAACAGTCCTACTAGGTTTAGAGAGATTGAGTTCCAAGTGGAGCAATGGAGATGAAATGGAGTTCTATCACTCCAAATGTTCTGCAGCTCATGTAAAAATAAGCTCAAACTGAACTGGTTATGTGAAATGGTTGTGTTTGTATCTTAGCCGTCATCATCATACTGCTTTAGAGCTTAGCACATTAGATGGTAAGAACTGTTATCTCCCTCCCATTAGACTGTAATTTCATCTGTGGTGGGGACTGCATCTCATTTGTTTTTATACTCCTGGCATCTAGTGTGTGACACACCACAGGAGTTCAGTAATGTTTATTTCCTCACACAGACAGATATAATCAGGAAGAATTCACAAGCTAAGTAGGCTTTGAGCAATTGACTGTTCTTTTTTTTGTTGTTGAGAGAGAGAGCGAGCACATGATGAATGGGGGTGGAAGGAGGGCAGAGGAAGATAGAGAACCTTAATCAGGTTCCATGTCCAGCCCGGAGCCCAACATGGAACTTAATTTCAAAACCCTGAGATCATGACCTGAGCTGAAATCAGGAGTGGGACATTTAACTGGTCAAGCCACCCAGGTGCTCCCTGTCTTTTCCAACACTGTTTTCTGTATTTGACTTACCCTCAAAGGACCAATGTGGCATAGAGTGGGTGCATAATAAATATTTGTAATCAATTGGTTACAAAATAGCATCCTTTCTTGATTGCAGAATTTTGGGCATTGCTTTGCTGTTATTTATGTAAATTTGTACCTGTAGAACTGTATTTATACAGATTCATTTACTTTCCTTAGTTCTGATAAAGAGATAGTTTTTATTTCCTGAAAATACACCTTTGGATAAATTAGTTCTACACCTTATTGAAGATACTTATCACCCAATTCTGATGATGAGAAAATGATTTTAATAGGGATGGGATATCTCTGTACATTGTGTAGCTCCTATTAGAGATCCAGGATGTTTACTGAAAATTTTGAATATGTTATACCTATTGATTCAAAGGCTATGTCTACCTAATGAAAGTGGAAGGTTGAATCCCTAACTTATTTTTATCTTTTTTTTTTTTTTTTACTGTTTCTCTATCAATCTAAATCTAAATCATAATGACTCAAACAGTTGAAGTGTGGTTTGGGTAAATCAATAAGTACAGATATCATTTGACTGACATAAGATGAAAAAAAATTTTGCCTTTTCAAAACGGGTGAAAAACTCATTTTAATTACTGGACTATTTGTGTATGGGGATCTGGCATGACACTTCCTTTTTTTTTTTTTTAATTTCAGTGTTCCAGAATTCATTGTTTATGTACCACACCCAGTGTTCCATGCAATACATGCCCTCCACAATACCCACCACCAGACTCACCCAACCTCCCAACCCCTCCCCTCCAAAACCCTCAGTTAGTTCCTCAGAGTCCACAGTCTCTCATGCTTCATCTTCCCCTCCAATTTCCCCCAACTCCCTTCTCCTCTTCATCTTCCCATGTCCTCCGTGATATTCCTTATACTCCACAACTAAGTGAAACCATATGATAATTGACTCTCTCTGCTTGACTTACTTCACTCAGCATAATCTCTTCCAGTCCCGTCCATGTTGAGTATTCATCCTTTCTGATGGAGGCCTAGTACTCCATAGAATATATGGGCCACATCTTCTTTATCCATTCGTCCACTGAAGGGCATCTTGGCTCTTTCCACAGTTTGGCGACTGTGGCCATTGCTGCTATGAACATCGGGGTATGGATGGCCCTTCTCTTCACTACATCCGTATCTTTGGGGTAAACACCCAGTAGTGCAATTGCAGGATCATAGGGAAGCTCTATTTTTAATTTCTTTTTTTTTTTCCCCAACTATTACTTTATTTATATTACTATGCTTAAGTTACATGGAAAAGACAACCAAGCAGTTCTGCCCCATTTCAGGAAAAGTTTCCAATCAACACCAATTATGTGGTGACAAATAACTAGGAATGGTGACATCTTTGGGTCAAGACTGACAAGGAAGGATGGGCTCTGGTGCTATGGTTCATCTCCAACAAGAATATGGCACAGCGGCCAGCACAAGCCATACTAACACTGAACCTTTAGCGCTGGTCACAAATTCGGATCTCTTCCCTGAAGCTAGCAAATCAGGAGAAATAACTGGGTTTAAAAAAACATTTTTTTAAATGAAGCCCAAATAAGTTTAAAAACCATGCTCTTGACACGTTTTCCTTTCAAAATTTACATAAAACACACTTTTTCACTCTAATAGCCCAGATTTTTTCCCCCTCACATAACCCATCACGTAGCTGCAGACAGATTATTCTGCCTCAAGATGTAAACACAGGGGAAAAAAAATTAACGGCATCTGCATAATATTCTCTCTACACACTGCTGCTGGACGGAAAACTGAAAATTAAAAAAAAAAAAAAAAGGAAGAAACAAAGAAAGAAAGGAAGGTTCCATCTTAGATTCTCACAACCTCTTGTTCCGCAGTTCATGAATCCGACCTGATGCTAAGGTGACAGTGTATGTAAGTAGATTTTTGTTTTCAGTGAAGGAGACCTGGGAAAAGATGGAGTGATCTCTTTTTCTTCAAGAGTTATCAGACGGTACGTGCTCCCCGAAGCCCTCACTCTCTCGTACTAGGGCGAGCTCCAGGATCACGCCGCCTTCCTTATAGCGCTGGCTGTCTTCAGGGGCAAACTCGTAGATCCATCCCAGTTTGCTATTGCAGTTCTTGCAGCTCACATCTCGAACCATGTGGAGGCCCGTGAGCATGACCCAGTCTTGGACTTCACTGTACTGCAGGTTAACTACCTTATTAAAAAGAAACGCTCTGCAAGTGGCGCCTGTGAACCGAGTGGAGATGAATTCTGAGCGGTTGGTCAGGATTGTGTCGCAGTTTGCACAAGAAAACAGACGGGTACCACCGATATGATCAAGGAAAATTCTGCCCATTTTTATAGTTGAAGTTCTAAAAACCCCGAGCGGCTCCTCGCTCCTCAGCTGGGATGAAGCCCCTCGGCCTATTTTTAATTTCTTAAGGAATCTCCACACTGTTTTCCAAAGTGGCTGCACCAACTTGCATTCCCATTAACAGTGTGAGAGGGTTCCCCTTTCTCCACATCCTCTCCAATACATGTTGTTTACTGTCTTGTTAATTTTGGCCATTCTAACTGGTGTAAGCTGGTATCTCAATGTGGTTTTGACTGGAATCTCCCTGATGGCTAGTGATGATGAACATTTTTTCATGTGTCTGTTAGCCATTTGTATGTCTTCTTTGGAGAAATGTCTGTTCGTGTCTTCTGCCCATTTTTTGACATGATTATCTGTTTTGTGTGTGTTGAGTTTGAGGAGTTCTTTATAGATCTCAGATATCAGCCCTTTGTCTGTAGTGTCATTTGTGAATATCTTCTCCCATTCCATGGGTTGCCTCTTTGTTTTGTTGACTGTTTCCTTTGCTGTGCAGAAGCTTTTGATCTTGATGAAGTCCCAAAAGTTCTTTTTTGCTTCTGTTTCCTTTGCCTTTGAAGACATATCTTTTTTTTTTTTTTTTAAAGATTTTACGTATTTATTTATTTGACAGACAGAGATCCCAAGTAGGCAGAGACGCAGGCAGAATGAGAGAGGAGGGAGCAGGCTCCCTGCGGAGCAGAGAGCCTGATGTGGGGCTTGATCCCAGGACCCTGGGACCATGACCTGAGCCGAAGGCAGAGGCTTTAACCCACTGAGCCACCCAGGCACCCTGGAGACATATCTTGAAAGAAGTTGTTGTGGCCGATGTTGAAGAGGTTACTGCTTATGTTCTCCTCTAGGATTCTGATGGCTTCCTGACTCACATTGAGGTCTTTTATCCATTTCAAGTTTATCTTTGTGTATGGTGTAAGAGAATGGTTGAATTTCATTCTTCTACACATAGCTGTCCAATTTTCCCGACACAATTTATTGAAGAGACTGTCTTTTTTCCACTGGATATTTTTCCTGCTTTGTCGAAGATTAGTTGACCATAAAGTTGAGGGTCCATATCTGGGCTCTCTACTCTGTTCCACTGGTCTATGTGTCTGTTTTTGTGCCAGTACCATGCTGTTTTAGTGATCACAGCTTTGTTGTAAAGCTTGAAATCAGGCAACGTGATGCCCTCAGTTTTGTTTTTCTTTTTCAACATTTCCTTAGCAATTCAGGGTCTCTTCTGATTATATACAAATTTTAGGATTGTTTGCTCCAGCTCTTTGAAGAATGCCTGTGGCATTTTGATCGTCATGGCATTGAAAGTATAGATTGCTCTAGGCAGTATAGGCATTTTAACAATGTTTATTTTTCTGATCTATGAACAAGGAATTGTCTTCCATCTTTTTGTGTCTTCTCCAATTTCTTTCATGAGTGCTCTGTAGTTCCTTGAGTACAGATCTGTTACTTCTAATCCAAGAGAAAGGAGAGAAGACCCAAATAAAATTATGAATGAAAAGGGAGAGATCACAACTAACACCAAGGAAACAGAAACAATCATCAGAAATTATTACAGCAGTTATATGCCAAATAAGTTAAGCAACATAGATGAAATGGAAATATTCCTGGAAACCTATAAACTTCCAAAACTGAATCAGGAAGAAATTGACAACCTGAATAGACCAATATCTAGTAACGAGATTGAAGCAGTGATCAAAAACTTCCCAAAAAACAAGAGCCTGGGACCTGATGGATTCCCTGGGGAATTTTACCAAACTTTCAATGAAGAAATAATACCTATTCTCTTGAAGCTGTTTCAAAATATTGAAGCAGAAGGAAAACTTCCAGACTCTTTTTATGAAGCCAGCATTACCTTGATCCCCAAACCAGGAAAAGACCCCACCAAAAAGGATAATTTCAGACCAATATCCCTGATGGATATGGATGCTAAGATTCTCAACAAGATCCTAGCTAAAAGGCTCCAACAGTACATTAAAAAGATTATCCACCATGACCAGGTGGGATTTATCTATGGGTTGCAAGCGTGGTTCAATATTTGCAAATCAATCAGTGTGATAGAACAAATCAATAAGAGAAGAGAGAAGAACTACATGGTCCTCTCAACTGATGCAGGAAAAGCATTTGACAAGATAGAGCATCTGTTCCTGATGAAAACGCTTCAGGTATAGGGATAGAGGGAACATTCCTCAACTTCATAAAATCTATATACAAAAACCCCACCATGAATATTATCCTCAATGGGGAAAAGATGACAGCCTTCCCTTTGAGATCAGGAACACGACAAGGATGCCCACTCTCAGCACTCTTGTTCAACATAGTGTCAGAAATCCTAGCAACAGCAATCAGACAACAAAGAGAAATAAAAGATATTCAAATTGACAATGAAGAAGTCAAACTCTCTTCGCAGATGACATGATACTTTATATGGAAAACCCAAAGACTCCACCCCCAAACTACTAGAACTCATACAGCAATTCAGTAATGTGTCAGGATACAAAATCAATGTACAGAAATCAGTAGCTTTCTTATACACTAACAATGAAAATATAGAAAGGGAAATTAGAGAATCAATTCCATTTACTATAGCACCAAGAACCATAAGATACCCTGGCATGACACTTCTTGTCAGGTGCACAAGCAAATGTCAGACCTTGTTAGAATGTTTACTGGATCCTGTGTCATAGTCATTAAGATATTCTGTTCTGCTTTCAATTTTAGGTGGATACTGCTCTTCTTGACTTTGACCAAAGTGGCCTTCTTTATTTTTATTACCAACTGAGAGCTCATTGTCTCTCTATTATCTGTCATCTATCTATCTATCAATCATCTCTCATCTCTCTCTCTCTCTCTTCCTCTCTCCCTCTCTGTCTCTATCATCTCTCTATCTTCTCTCTATCTGTATCTTCCAGGGAAGTTTGAGCTATCTAGTATCTGGATATCCCTTAAAAATAGTCATAAAATTCAATTTAACACATAAAGGGGCCATGGGGTTGCAAGCATTAACTGATTAAATTGTGAATCCAAGCAAAATAATTTCTATATTCGGTGGCCATCACAGGTAGCCACATCCTAATGTATATTTTGGCCACAGGTTAAAAACTCCTAGTGAGATCAGAGACCAGATGTATTACTACTCTACAGTGATTTCAAGATTTCTGGCTTAGGCTTAGTGATGAGACAATGTGAATGTGAAATGTGACAAATCAATACAAATTATTTCTTTGACATCTGGGTTGGAACACCATTGTTGATTTTTTGGGAAACTTTATCAAATATAGTTCAGATCACTTTGAACTTATAAGCAGTATACAGAAGGAATAGTTACATGGAAAAGAAATGTAAAGCCGTACTTTCATTAGCTGTTTTCACCATTGACCTAAGAATCAACATTTACTTGGTGGGATATATTTTTATAAAACGTCAGAAAGTAAAAAAGAAAAAAATGTGTCAATTAGTTTTCTCAATTTCGGAGCAACTGAATGATTCCTTTTTTTTTTTTTTTTTTAAAGTTAAAGGCTTTTCCAGAAAGATTAAAATAAGTATGCAATCCCAATCAGATGTTACTGTAATCCTTCTGAAAGAGTAGTCAGTAATAATTTTTTCATTCCAGATTGCTTGTCTTGCTGATGAGATTTTCCCAAATTCTTCTTGGATTCTAAGGAACCAAAGTAGGCTTGTGAGGGGGGCATAAATCGTGTTATTTCCTCCTATTAAGTTAGATAATTTGTTTTCACTGTTCCATATTGAGCTCAGACACATTTCCCTAATGTGTCAGGAAAGCTGGGCTCACCTCATGACTCTTGTTTCACCTCTGAGTGAAGTATTTTTAGGTTGATTTTCCCCAAGTCTGTTCCTGGATCCTTTTTTGGATCAAAACCAAACTTTGAGTTCCCTTTTGGTATTGCCAACCACAAGCTTTTAGTAATCTACCTCTTCTCTAACTCTTTTCTTTTTTTTATACCCGAGACATCTATAGGTGGGATTCATGAAACAGTGTTTTTCCATCCTGTCCTCTTCTATTATGATGTATTTTTATACCATTTTCAAAGACCTCTTTTGAAAACATAATATTTTTTAGTGACTTTTCTTTCAGTTGTAACTCAAAATTATATTAATGGACCTAGGCCATGGAGCCACAAACCAAATACAGTGTCTAGATTTAGAATTCCTAAAGAAAGCTGACGAGTTGAAGAGGCTTGTCATCTTTTGTCTACCTAGGTATTAGGTGGTGAAGTAGAGAATGATGAAGAAAACTATTTGTTCAATTTGTTGGAGCAGGAAGTTATTTAAGTCAAGGCATTTCATCCTCATCACAGTCCTATAATTAAGAGTACCCTTATTTTTCTTCTACCATAGATAAGGAAACTGAAGTGTAAGGGGTTGCACAGCCTTCCTTGGATCCCATAGTTAGGAACTAGAGGAACAGGAATTTAATCTCAAGTCTGCATCATTTTGAAGACTGTACTCTTTTTTTTTTTAAAAGGTTTTATTTATTTATTTAACACAGAGAGAAAGAGCCCAAGCAGGGGGAGCAGCAGGCAGAAAGGGAGAAGCTGGTTCCTTGTTGAGCTGGGAGCCTGAAGCAGGACTTGATTCCAGGATGCTGGGATCATGACCTGAGCTGAAGGCAGGTGCTTAACTGACTGAGCCACCCAGGCACCCTGTGAAGACTATGCTCTTCACTACCCTACTCCACCAACCCACCCAGCTATTTTAAACATTTGCAATAGATCATAAAAAGGACTTTGTTATGGTGACAATTCAAAGCTCAGCTTATATGAATGTTGGGTTTGTGGTCCTGCCTTGCACAGTACTGTATAGTGATGGCCAGAATGCCTCCATTGAGTCTGGAGAGAAAAGCATAACCTTCCAGTGGGGACCAAACTCCAGGAAACCAGTCCATATTCAAAAGACCCACAAGAGATTGATTTATAAAGTAGGAGTTCAGATTACTTCTGTAAAGAGATATATGTGCTTACAAGATGACAAATGTTGACCATTTGGAATGAGTTTTCTCTTTAGCTAGGTAGATTCACTTAGGAGATCCATAAAATATTAGAAAGCTTCTGTAATCAGAAAAAAAAAACCCCACTATTCATAATGGGTTTCCTTTAGATTACTATAGCTGAGTGATTATGGGCTGAATTGTAACTTCACCAAATTTGAAGTTCTAACCCTCAGCCTCTCAGACTGAGTGTGTTTGGAGCTGGAACCTTTAAAGAGGTAATTAAGGTAAAATGATGTCATAAGGATGAGGCCTTAATCCAATATAACTGGTGTCCTTATAAGAAGAGATTTGGACACTTATGGTTTGTCTCCCTCCCAATCCCATCTTGTAAACCTGGCGATTCACAGACATGTACCCCTGGGGATAAAAATATGTTTATAAAAAATAAAAATTAAAAAAAAAAAGCAGCCCCCTAAAAAAAAAAAAAAAAAAAAAAAAAAAAAAAAAAAAAAAAAAAAAAAAAAAAAAAAAAAAACAACCCCCAAAAAAAAAAAAAAAAAAAAAAAAAAGAAGAGATTCGGACACACAGGACACACACCGGTGATCATACAGAGGAAAAGACCAAGTGAAGACATAGTGAGAGGGTGGCCATGGGTGAGCCAAAGAAGGAGGTCTCAGAAGAAAACAAACCTGTGCATAACTTGTTGGATTTCCTGAGCTGTGGGAAAATAAGTTTCTGTTGTTTAGGCCACTCGGTCTGTGGTATTTTGTTATGACAGCCCTGGTAACTTATTATGATAATTAAATTTTTAAATTGTAGAATTATTTCCATGTCATTAAATAATATTAGTCATTAAAAGTCAGAGTTTACTCTCTCTAAACAGTTCTGAAGATTTGCTGTTATTTTTATTTTTAAATTTCTGTTTATTTAATTAATTTTTTTAAAAGGTTTTATTTATTTGTCAGAAAGAGAGAGAGAGAGACAGAGAGACAGAAAAAGCACTAGCAGGAGGAGCTGCAGGCAGAGAGAGAAGCAGGCTCCCAGCTGAGCAGGGAGCCTGTTGTGGGACTCATCCCAGGACCCTGGGATCATAACCCGATCTGAAGGCCGACGCTTAACTGACTGAGTCACCCAGGCATCCCAAATTATGTTATTTTTAAAACTATTTTGATCAGATTTGGTAAACACTCCAGATCAGCATTAAACAATTAAGATATAAGGTGAACCACTAAAGCTCACATTATTAAGTTTTTAATAGCCACATTTAAACAATAGAAAGAAAAGGTGAGGTTAGTCTCAATAATATATGAATACATGTATATTATGTCTTATGTATGTTAATATTACATACAATACATCCAAAATAGAATCATTTCAACATGTAGTCAATATAATATTATTAATGTGAAATCTTACTTTTTTTTTTTTTTTGGAAATGGATGTCTTATTAAGACTCATACTAAGTCTTCAAAATCTAATGTTTATCATTTTGGACCAATCGTGTTTTAAATGCTCAATAATCAATGTGGCTAGTGGGTGGGACAGCTCTAGACCTATTGTTGAATCTTTTTCTATCAGCACTGTATTTGTACATCTTTTTAAAAAAATTGTTTATTTGAGAGAGGGAGAGCATGTGCATGCATGGGAGTGGGGGAGGGGCAGAGAGAGAGAATCTTCCAGCAGACTCCTTGTGGACTGCTGAGCATGCCATGGGGATCCCATGACCCTTGAGATCATGACTTGATCCCAAACGAAGAGCCTGACACTCAACCAACTGAACCACCCGCTGTTCCCTATTTGCGTATCTTTTTAAATTTTTTTATTTTTTAATACATATAATGTATTATTAGCCCCAGGGTACAGGTCTGTGAATCGCCAGGTTTACACACTTCATAGCACTCACCATATCACATACCCTCCCCAATGTCCATAACCCCACCACCCTCTCCCTACCCTCCTTCCCCCCAGCCACCCTCATTTTGTTTTGTGACATTAAGAGTCTCTTATGGTTTGTCTCCCTCCTGATACCATCTTGTTTCATTTATTCTATTCCTACCCCCCAAATCCCCCATGTTGCCTCTCCACTTCCTCATATCAGGGAGATTATATGATAGTTGTCTTTCTCTGATTGGCTTATTTCGTTAAGCATAATACCCTCTAGTTCCATCCACATTGTTGCAAATGGCAAGATTTCATTTCTTTTGATGGCTGCATAGTATTCCATTGTATATATATACCACATCTTCTTTATCCATTCATCTGTTGATGGACATCTAGGTTCTTTCCATAGTTTGGCTATTGTGGACATTGCTGTTATAAACATTCGGGTGCACATGCCCCTTCGGATCACTACGTTTGTGTCTTCAGGGTAAATACCCAGTAGTGCAATTGCTGGGTCATAAGGTAGCTCTATTTTCAACTTTTTGAGGAACTTCCATGCTGTTTTCCAGAGTGGTTGAACCAGTTTGCATTCCCACCAACAGTGCAGGAGGGTTCCCCTTTCTCCACATCCTCGCCAGCATCTGTCATTTCCTGACTTAATTTTAGCCATTCTGACTGGTGTGAGGTAGTATCTCATTGTGGTTTTGATTTGTATTTCCCTGATGCCAAGTGATGTGGAGCACGTTTTCATGTGTCTGTTGGTTATCTGGATGTCTTCTTTGCAGAAATGTCTGTTCATGTCCTCTGCCCATTTCGTGATTGAATTATTTGTTCTTTGGGTGTTGAGTTTGATAAGCTCTTTATAGATTTTGGATACTAGCCCTTTATATGATATGTCATTTGCAAATATCTTCCCCCATTCTGTCAGTTGTTTTTTGATTTTATTAACTGTTTCCTTTGCTGTGCAAAAGCTTTTGATCTTGAGGAAGTCCCAAAAGTTCATTTTTGACCTTGTTTCCCTTGCTTTTGGCGATGTTCCGAGGAAGAAGTTGCTCCGGCTGAGGTCGAAGAGGTTGCTGCCTGTGCTCTCCTCAAGGATTTTGATGGATTCCTTTCTCACATTGAGGTCCTTCATCCATTTTGAGTCTATTTTCATGTGTGGTGTAAGGAAATGGTCCAATTTCATTTTTCTGCATGTGGCTGTCCAATTTTCCCAACACCATTTATTGAAGAGGCTGTCTTTTTTCCATTGGACATTCTTTCCTGCTTTCGAAGATTAGGTGACCATAGAGTTGAGGGTTTATTTCTGGGCTCTCTATTCTGTTCCATTGATCTATGTGTCTGTTTTTGTGCCAGTACCATACTGTCTTGATGATGACAGTTTTGTAATAGAGCGTGAAGTCCGGAATTGTGTTGCCACCAACTTTGGCTTTCTTTTTCAATATTCCTTTGGCTATTCGAGGTCTTTTCTGGTTCCATATAAATTTTAGGATTATTTGTTCCATTTATTTGAAAAAAAAAAGGATGGGATTTTGATAGGGATTGCATTAAATGTGTAGATTGCTTTAGGTAGCATAGACATATTCACAATATTTGTTCTTCCAATCCATGAGCATGGAACATTTTTCCATTTCATTGTGTCTTCCTCAATTTCTTTCATGAGTACTTTATAGTTTTCTGAGTACAGATTCTTTGCCTCTTTGGTAAGGTTTATTCCTAGGTATCTTATGGTTTTGGGTGCAATTATAAATGGGATTGAGTCCTTAATTTCTCTTTATTCTGTCTTGTTGTTGGTATAAAGAAATGCAACTGATTTCTGTGCATTGATTTTATATCCTGACACTTTACTGAATTCCTATACAAGTTATAGCAGACTTGGAGTGGAGTCTTTTGGGTTTTCCACGTATAGTATCATATCATCTGCAAAGAGTGAGAGTTTGACTTCTTTTCCGATTTGGATGCCTTTAATTTCTTTTTGTTGTCTGATTGCTGAGGCTAGGACTTCTAGTACTCTGTTGAATAGCAGTGGTGATAATGGACATCCTGCCATGTTCCTGACTTTAGCGGAAACGCTCTCAGTTTCTCTCCATTGAGAATGATATTTGCGGTGGGTTTTTCATAGATGGCTTTGATAATATTGAGGTATGTGCCCTCTATCCCTACACTTTGAAGAGTTTTGATCAGGAAGGGATGCTGTACTTTGTCAAATGCTTTTTCAGCATCTATTGAGAGTATCGCGTGGTTCTTGTTCTTCCTTTTATTAATGTATTGTATCACATTGATTGATTTGTGGATGTTGAATAAATCCCTGGAATTAATCCCACTTGGTCGTGGTGAATAATCCTTTTAATGTACTGTTGGGTCCTATTGGCTAGTATTTTGATGAGAATTTTCATCTGCGTTCATCAAGGATATTGGTCTGTAATTCTCTTTTTTGATGGGATCATTGTCTGGTTTTGGGATCAAGGTGATGCTGGCCTCATAAGATGAGTTTGGAAGTTTTCCTTCCATTTCTATTTTTTGGAACAGTTTCAGGAGAATAGGAGTTAATTCTTCTTTAAATGTTTGGTGGAATTCCCCTGGGAAGCCTTCTGGCCCTGGGTTTTTGTTTGTTTGGAGATTTTTGATGACTGTTTCAATCTCCTTACTGGTTATGGGTCTGTTCAGGTTTTCTATTTCTTTCTGGTTCAGTTGTGGTAGTTTATATGTCTCTAGGAATGCATCCATTTCTCCAGATTGTCAAATTTGTTGGTGTAGAGTTGCTCATAATATGTTCTTATAATTGTTTGTATTTCTTTGGTGCTGGTTTTGATCTCTCATATTTCATTCATGATTTTATTTATTTGGGTCCTTTCTCTTTTCTTTTTGATAAGTCTGGCCAGGGGTTTATCAATCCTATTAATTCTTTCAAAGAACCAGCTCCTAGTTTCGTGGATTTGTGCTATTTTTTTTGTGTGTGTCTACTTCATTGATTTCTGCTCTGATCTTTATGATTTCTCTTCTCCTGCTGGGGTTAGGCTTTTTTTGTTGTCCTTTCTCTAGCTCCTTTAGGTGTAGGGTTAGGTTGTGCATTTGAGACCTTTCTTGTTTATTGAGAAAGGCTTGTGCTGCTATATATGTTCCTCTCAGGGCTGCCTTTGCTGTGTCCCACAGATTTTGAACCGTTGTGTTTTCATTATCATTTGTTTCCACGAATTTTTTCAATTCTTCTTTAATTTCCTGGTTGACTCATTCATTCTTTAGAAGGATGCTGTTTAGTCTCCATGTATTTTGGTTCTTCCCAAATTTTCTCTTGTGATTGAGTTCTAGCTTCAGACCATTGTGGTCTGAAAATATGCAAGGAATGATCCTAATCTTTTGATCCCGGTTGAGACCTGATTTATGACCCAGGATGTGATCTATTCTGGAGAATTTTCCATGTGCACTAGAGAAGAATGTGTATTCTGTTGCTTTGGGATGGAATGTTCCAAATATATCTGTGATGTCCATCTGGTCCAGTGTGTCACTTAAGATCTTTATTTCCTTGTTGATCTTTTGCTTGGATGATCTGTCCATTTCAGTGAGGGGAGTGTTAAAGTTCCCTACTATTATTGTATTATTGTTGATGTGTTTCTTTGATTTCATTATTATTTGGTTTATATAATTGGCTGCTCCCACGTTAGGGGCATAGATATTGAAAATTGTTAGTTCTTGTTGGACAGACCCTTTGAGTATGATATAGTGTCCTTTCTCATCTCTTATTATAGTTTTTGGTTTAAAATCTAATGGATCTGATATAAGGATTGCCACCCCAGCTTTCTTCTGGTATCCATTAGCAGGGTAAATTTTTTTCCACCCCCTCACTTTAAATTTGGAGGTGTCTTTGGGTCTAAAATGAGTTTCTTGTAGGAAGCATATTGATGGGTTTTGCTTTTTTATCCATTCTGTTACACTGTTTCTTTTGATTGGGGCATTTAGCCCATTAACATTCAGGGTAATTATTGAGAGATATGAATTTAGTGCCATTGTATGCCTGTAAGGTGACTGTTACTGTATATTGTCCTTGTTCTTTTCTGGTCTGCTACTTTTAGGGTGTTTCTTTTCTAAGCGGACCCCTTTCAATATTTCCTGTAGAGCTAGTTTGGTGTTTGTAAATTCTTTCATTTTTTGTTTGTCCTGGAAACTTTTTATCTCTCCTTCTATTTTCAATGATAGCCTAGTTGGATATAGTATTCCTGGCTGCATGTTTTTCTCATTTAGTGCTCTGAATATATCATGCCAGTTCTTTCTGGCCTGCCAGGTCTCTGTGGATAAGTCTGCTGCCAATCTAATAATTTTACCATTGTATGTTACAGACTTCTTGTCCCGGGCTGCTTTCATGATTTTCTCTTTGTCGCTAAGACTTGAAATTTTACTATTAGATGACGGGGTGTGGACCTATTCTTATTGATTTTGAGGGGGGTTCTCTGTACCTCCTGGATTTTGATGCTTGTTCCCTTTGCCATATTAGGGAAATTCTCTACAATAATTCTCTCCAATATACCTTCTGCTCCCCTCTCTCTTTCTTCTTCTTCTGGAACCCTAATTATTCTAATGTTGTTTCGTCTTATGGTATCACTTATCTCTTGAATTCTCCCCTCATGGTCCAGTAGCTGTTTGTCCCTCTTTTGCTCAGCTTCTTTATTCTCTGCCATTTGGTCTTCTATTTCACTAATTCTTTCTTCTGCCTCATTTATCCTAGTAGTAAGAACCTCCATTTTTGATTGAACCTCATTAATAGCTTTTTTTATTTCAACTTGGTTAGATTTTAGTTCTTTTATTTCTCCAGAAAGGGCTTTTATTTCTCTGGACAGTGTTTCTCTAATATCTTCCATGCCTTTTTCGAGCCCAGCTAGAACCTTGAAAATCGTCATTCTGAACTCTAGATCCGACATATTACCCATGTCCGTGTTGATTAGGTCTCTAGCCTTCAGTACTGCCTCTTGTTCTTTATTTATTTATTTATTTTTTTTTGTGGTGAGTTTTTCCATCTTGTCATTTTGTCCAGAGAAGAATATATGGAGGAGCAAATAAAATACTAAAAAGGTGGCAAATACCCTAGGAAAATGTGATTTAGGGATGCCTGGGTGGCTCAGTTGGTTAAGCGGCTGCCTTTGGCTCAGGTCATGATCCCAGTGTCCTGGGATTGAGTCCCACATAGGGCTCCATGCTCGGCAGGGAGCCTGCTTCTCCCTCTGCCTCTGTCTGCCACTCTGTCTGCCTGTGCTCGCTCTCTCTCTCTGACAAATAAATAAATTAAAAAAAAAAAAAGAAAATGTGATTTAACGAAATCAGAAGAGACCCCAAATCGTGGGGGGCAGAAAGGGGGCAAAAAGAAGTTCAGAAAAAGAAAATTATAAAAGGAAAACAAATAAAAAATATAAAAAAGAAAAAAAATACATATATTAGACTGGTGACTAGAACAGGGTTACCCACTTAATTTTAGGCGAATTTGGTCTCTTAGAAGAAACTACCTCCCACAATTTTAAAGAATGAAAAACGTATATAAGGGTAAACATAATGAAGGGATGGAATATATCTATAAAGGTGAAAAAAATTTTTTTTTAATTTCTAAAAAAGGAGTTGATAAGGTAAGTTTGTTGGGAGAATAAAGAAAAAGAAGGTGGAGAGAATTTGCTCAGGCTGGAGACTAGAACAAGCCTGGTGCTAGATTTAGGGTGTATTTTGATCTATTAGAAGAAGTTGTACCCCAAATTTTTTAGAAGAAAATACCCTATGTGTATACAATAGATAAAGTCAGATACAATGAAGGATAAAATATGACTATAATAATGAAGGTTCAAAAAAGATTATTATTTTTTTAATGAACGGTATTGTTAAGATAAACTAGTTAAAAAATGTTAAAAGAGGAAAGGGTAAAAGTTTAAAAAAATTAGCAGAAGGAAAAAATAAATAAAATTTAAAAAGATTAATTAACTTTGCAAGACTGAAAAATCATGGGGAGAAAGCCATGAATTCCATGCTTTGCTTTCTCCTCCTCTGGGATTCCTCTGTTCTCCTTGGTAAGTGAAGTTGGTCTTGGCTGGATTTCCTGTTGATCTTCTGGGGGAGGGGCCTGTTGTAGTGATTCTCAAATGTCTTTGCCTGAGGCAGAATTGCACCGCCCTTACCAGGGGCCAGGCTGAGTAATCTGCTCGGGTTCACTTTCAGGAGCTTTTGTTCCCTGAACTCTTCCCATAGAGTTCTGGAATGAAAATCACAGCCTCCTAATCTCTGGGCAGAGGAGCCAAGAGCTTGGGGCCCCACTCCTCAGTGCGCCCCCGGAGAAAAGCGCTCAATCACTGTCTCCCCGGCCTCTGGCCATACTTGGAGAAAAGCTGTCAGTCATTCCCATCTCCCTGGTCTCTAGCTGCGCTCTGAGCTCACCCAGGCTGTGACCAAGCGTCTCTGTCTCTGGCACATAGCTCCACCTGGAGTTTCCGAACCCTGCAGATCCCTGAGCTCCTCTAGGATCTCTAGGATCCTCTAGGGAGTGTCTCCCCGGATCTTGTGGGGACCCCACTCACAGAGCAGTGGCCTGTGCCACAGATTATGATTCAAGGTAACCCCAAGTTGAGAGCTTACTCCTCGGCTCCATCTCTGTAGCCGGCTTCCCCGCTCCGATACCTGCTAGCTCTGTGACACTCAGACACCCCCGATCCTTCTGCGACCCTGTTGAACCTGAGACCATGCTGTCCTCGCGTGGGCTTCACCCTGGTTTAGCCTCTGGAGCGATGTCCCTCAGTGGAGCAGACTTTTAAAAGTTCTGATTTTGTACTCCGTTGCTCCACTGCTTGCCGGGAGCCGGCCCCTCCCCCTGCAGTCTATCTTCCTGTAGCTTTGGATTCACTTCTCTGCTGGTCCTACCTTTCAGAAAGTGGTCGATTTTCTGTTTCTAGAATTGTTGCTCTTCTTATCTTCGATCTCCTTTTGGATTTGTAGGTGTTCGCAATGGTTTGATAAGCTATCTAGCGGATCTCCTGCTACCTGATGTCATCTCAGCCTGCTACTTCTCCGCCATCTTGACTCCTCCTTCCCTATTTGCATATCTTTTTAAGGCAGTGTTTATACAGATATCTGAGGCCACCTGTTGTATGGTTATTTGAAGTTTCAGTTTCTGAATAGGATATGGTTTTACATGAGATCATTGCATCAACTTTGAGTTTACTACCACTTTATGTAAAAAATTCCTGATTGACAAAGTGTGATAAGAGGAAGTCAGTACTAAAGTTCCAATCAGGTAATATTTTTCTGATGTTTTCAGGCTTCCTGGAAACATCAATAGATATTTATGAGATGGCCTGCTACATGCAAGGTACTAAGAGGGAAAATGTGTGTAAGGTTATTTTCAAATTCTTAAATATTGAAAATCTCTAAATGGACTAAAGGGGAAAATGCTTCCATTTTTTGGTCTTTTACTATGTACTGACACATGTGATCTTATTTATCTTTTTAAAAAATATTTTATTTATTTATTTATTTGAAAGAGAGCATGCATCACACAAGTGGAGGGAAGGGTAGAGGGAGAGGGAGAACTAGACACCTCGCTGAGCTGGGAGCCCAAATTGGAGCTCTATCCCAGGACCTTGAGATCATGATCTGAGCTGAAGTCAGATGCTTAACCAACTGAACCACCCAGGCACCTCTTATTCATCTTTTAAAAATCTTGTGAGCTTTATACAAATGAGAAAACTGAAGCTTAGCGGTTTTAGGTAAATTTCCCAAGATCGCCTTATTCATGATTGGTGGAGTTTCTCATTCATATTTGCTTGATTTTAAAGGATTTATGATATGGTTAAATCTTGTTCCAAGGTGTGCTTTATATCTGCGAAATTTCAAAGCAACATGAAGTGTGTGAATTTTGCAGAAAGCATTAAGTCTAGAATTTGGAGTAGGCTAAGCATAAGTTCAAGTTTCCAGCTCTTCTACTTCCTAGGTTTTTTGTCTTTGTTTTACCTTATTTAAACTCCAGAAGCCTGTTTCCTCATTTAGAAGATGGGCATCATAATAGTTCCTATCTCTTAGGGTTGTGTAAGGACTGCGTGAGCTAATTCAGGGAAAGTACACTGTGTGAGGCGTATTTTAATGACTCACCAAACATTAGCTGCTTGTTCTTTTTTATCATCAGCAGTGACAGGCCTGGTGTATATTAACTCTTTCAATTTACAGGAATTTTCTTGACCACTCAATATAGCATAATACATTTTTTATACTTTAAATATGATTAAGCCGAGAAGCCTGAAGTACTTTTCTATAATTAACTGCTCAGACTGTGTTAGCGCATGAAAACAGCTTTCCGAAGCAGATCTGACATTCACCAGCAGCTAGGGAGAGGACAGTGCTGATGTCTTTTCTACCTGTGAACTAACAGTTTTGTCCTTCAGAGGTGGCGACCTTGATTTCTTTCTGAAAGATACCTGAATTCTGGCCAGTGCTGCTTTATGTGCCACCTGACCCATCTCAAAGGAGACAGAAGAATAAAGGTTTTCAAAGGTCACATCTCAGCCATGTAAAATGTTTATGTTCTTGTGGTGACTAAAGACTATGTTATCGCAATTGCAACAAAACAACAAAAGTGAAAATGAACCAATGAATATAACAAAAATAGAGAAAGAAAGGAAAAAATGAGCTTCTTTCTAGGGTTCAAATGCTTCCACTCGTCAGTCTTAACCTTTTTGATAATTATATTATGTGCAGCAGCAAAGAAACAAAGGGGGATAAAGGTCTTAAGAGTTATATTGATAAACTATGTGTGGTGCTCAGAAATGGCATGGAATATCTTGTTTAAGCTGTAAAAATATATTAGCATGTCATGTTATCTTCATAAATTCTTCTCACACGTAGGGTGGGTGGAGTTCCCAAATCCCAAGGCACATTACCAATTCAGTTGGTCACTGCAATTCATCAATTGTTTTGTCACATATTTGCAGGCTCACAGTTGGGACTGAGGTATTATGATTCTAGAGGGTTTGATAATAGGTGAATTATTAGCTGTTGGGGACAGATTTGTTTCTGAGCCTTTCTGTGGCAGTCTCTTATATAGGAAGGCAATCATTTTCACAGAGTTTGCTCTCTCAGACTTAAAGAGGTTTTGAATACAGCTTGTAATTTTTTTCCTAGTAAAATTTCATTAGTGGTTAATTATGATTGGTAGAGCTTACCGGAAGTTCACCAAGTGTGTTGAGAGTTCAAACATGTCCAGTTTTAAGCAGTGTCATGATGGGATGGACAGCTCATGGTATTCTCTGTCACCATGTTTATACACATTGTCTATCAACCTTCTGTGTATTATTGCATGTTGAACTTGTGATTTTAACCTTTTTGGAAAACAAAAAGGACTTTTAGAACTGACTTCTTAGTCTGGCAACTTTACAGTTTGGTTTTTGAGCATGTGCCTCGTACTGTATGATTTGGGGTAAGAAATAATTCAAGGAATGTTTAAACAGCATCTAACTTTGATAGGCTGCAAGAAGTTAAATATTTTATATGGGTGTTATGTTGCAAATCAGACCAGATGAACCCAAAATGTGCTTAACTCTGGTCAGTTCCATCTACAACTTTCTCAAAGAAGCCAGATCATATCTAAGGCAGATTTAGCAGAATTAATTTCTCTTCTAAAAGTGCACATTTGTAAGAAACGCTAAAATAAAACACAAAGGAATATAACAAACTTCTCCATAAATTTTTCTAAGATTTAAGTTTCTATTTTAGAAGAGTATCCTCATACTTAGATAGGTACTTCAGTTCACACATTTGTCATCAACTTCAAAACTAGTTTGACTTTTAAAGTTATTAGTTGCTTATGCTTTTTTTCCAATAAGGGCAAGAGGAAAAGTAAATAAAGGAGGAGTTCTAAAAAATCAATACAGGGGCGCCTGGGTGGCTCAGTGGGCTCAGGTCATGATCCTAGCGTCTTGGGATAGAGCCGCACAACCACATCAGGCTGCCTGCTCAGTGGGGAGCCTGCTTCTCCCTCTTCCACTCCTCTGGCTTATGTTCCCTCTCCTGTTGTCTCTCTGTCAAATAAATAAATAAAATCTTAAAAAAAATAAAAAATCAATACAAAACACAGTTATTTTGAAGTAGTTAGATAATTATATATAGGATTTAAATTATCCTGAATCAAAAGTTTTTGCCAGGAATAAATGCTGTCAGAGTTTTGTGCTGTCTTTCCTCTCTGTTTTACCGAAGACTGGGTTGGTCTGAAAATTGCATTTATAATCTCCTAACTGGGGAATATAAAAAGAGAAATGAAAAACCGTTATTAAAAATGGAAAAATGGTCACCTTGGCAGTACATCTGTATGTGGCAGCTGTATGTATAGCAAACATTCCAGAATACTTGGAATAGATTTAAAATATTGCTAATCTTCTGTTTATGTTCATGCTGTGCTGGCATATAAACATTTTTTTTGATGAGGGGTATTTCTGTTTCAGCAAAGAATTATGTGGCTGAATTATCTGAAATGAGATTCAGGGCCTGAAAGATATTTGATTATATGCTATGGAGGGCTCATCACTGAAATGAGTATGAGTGTTAGACATTATATATCCATTCAGCAGTCATGTAAATTATTTCCAGTAAGTTATTTTGAGCCCTTTTTTTCAGCCTTACACTTATCATGCTACTTTGGAGAGCCCTTGGCCTATGACAGGTTCAGTCCTAGGTTTTATTTAAAAATGTTTTATAGGGGATACAAAATATCTAAGTCATAGACTCTATATTCTAGAAGCTTCCTAGAATATTTTGGGAAAGCAGCACTCACTCATAGGAGGAAGAAGACCAACGAGGACCTAGGTGCCGTGGAAGGCTTACACTTGGGCGGGCAATGAACAGGAAGGATAAATCTCGACCTTTATTGGGGGTGGAGCAAAGTGAATGGGTGTTAAGGTTGAAATGTGTCTGGCATGAGGAATTACATGGCTCTTCTCCCTCTCACCTATTGTAACTCAGTCACTTTTTCAACACATGTTTATTGTGCCATCTGCCATGGTTCAGGTACCTTGGTATGGAACATAGACAATGAACATAGCTGATGCCTTCATGCCTTCTAAGATCTGGTGGGCAGTAGACATGACACATGAAAACAAACAGATGTATACAACAACAAACTGTGCTAGGCAATAGTAAAGGAAAGCACGATGCTATGAAAAAGATTGTGGATTGGGGAATGCATGTCCGAAGAAGAGACATTTCACCTGAGATTCAAAGCATATGCTTATTAAAATAAAAAGACATACTTCTTACATAGGATATGCTAAAATTAGAATTTATTTTTTTAAAAGATTTTATTTATTTGAAAAAGAGAGTAAGTGAGAGAACATGAGCAGAGGAGAGGGGAGAAGCAGACTCCTTTGCTGAGCAGGGAGTCTGATGTGGGGTTTGATCCCAGGACCCTAGGATTGTGACCCGAGCCGAAAGCAGTCACCTAACTGAGCCACTCAGGACCCCTAAAATTAGAATTTCTACCGAGTTGCTCTTTTATAGTCATGTGTCTGACAAATGAAGTAAAGAAACATTTAGGGGATGCTCATTGAATTCACAAGTCTATCAGTCAGAGGCTCACCAAGAAACAGATGCCACCTGCAAATGGAGAACTTGAGGAGGGTTGAATAAATTTTACAAAGGTGTAGGGAATTGACAAGGGATAGAGCAGTATTTTCAGGGCTATTAATAGCAGAGCTGTCACATTCCCTAGACCCAAAGGGACAAGATGGGGGGCATGGAGACCTGAATACTAGGGAGACATAATGTCTTGAGATGAATAGTGGCCTTGGTTGAGAGACACAGCAGCCTGAGTGCCCTCAGTGTGAGAATGCAGGGTGTGTGTGAGGTGTGGGGGTGGATACAACCTGAGATCTTCCTCTCCTTTTCCTTGTGCTCTCCTGTAAATGAGCCCCTCTGGCTGAACCCAACTAGAAGTCAAAAGATGATGAGTTTCACATGGGTTGGCCTCCCAGTTAGAGATCATGGTCCAGAAGGTAGAACATGGACTTTGGAGAGAAATAGAAGATACCTTAGATAGCTAATCTCCACGAAGCTCTCACTATAGACAAAGCTCAGAGGTGCTGTGTGTGTGTGTGTGTGTGTGCAAAAGAACAATAAACCTTGTGAAAAGATTTGTGAAGATTCGCTCTGCTTTGAATTCATTTGTGGTGGGCATGGTTTGGTCTGTCAGAATAAAAAATATGGCTTCTTGAGACTATAATAATAGCTCTTTCTTCTAAGAATTTCTCCTATTGCCTATTCAGACTTCATTTTCAGGGGCTGTGTTTTCTCTGTAATGTCTGTTGTAACACCTGGATCACTCTGGGAAGTAGAGCGCCATGATGGTGATGCCACAGGAAGTGGGACAGGCCAGGAACAGCTCACCACTAAGCACTGTACTCACAGAGTGCTCCCAGGCACCTTCATTCAGCACATTCCTGCACATTCCTACCATGCCACTTCTCCGTGGGACCACTACTCTGCTCTTTCCTAGGGTTTTGCCTTTTTAAAAATTTTTTCTTTTTTCCTCAGCAAGGCTGGGGCTGTGGAAATGAAGAAAGGCAGAATTGGAACGTGCTGTAATACTAGCTGACATATGAACGCTGGGATTCTTGTGTAAGAGGAAGGAATGGCTGTATTTACCAACCAGTGCCAATCCCCCTTTCCGCCTCAGTTTCAAATTCTGCAGGCAAGAGACAGCTCTGAAAATTTACGAGCCATAACTTGCTCTTCATTACTTGGTCCCAGGGTAAGCAACGAGCACCCAAGCCTAAGGGTCACCTGCGGGTCTGGAAATCTTTATAATTTTATAGGGAAGTTCACTGGTTGTGGGAGGAGTGATGAAGTGCTGAGAAGCCCCTCGTGCACCAGGGACCCGCTAGGTAGTTTTGTTATAAATAAGGATATACATATGCACAGAGCTTGTTCATTAGAACATTTTCCCCAAATGTGAGTATCTTTCTCTCTCTCTCTTTTTAAAAGATTTTACTTATTTATTTGACAGAGAGAGTTCACAAGTAGGCAGAGAGCAGGCAGAGAGAGAGGGGAAAGTAGGTTCCCTGCTGAGCAGAGAGCCCAATGCACAGCTTGATCCCAGAACCCTGAGATCATGATCTGAGCCTAAGGCAGAGGCTTAATCCACTGAGCCACCTAGGCACCCCCAAATGTGAGAATCTCTGTTAATTGTTGCAGTGGCAGGCCTCGCAAACTTTCCTTTCAGATGAGACATTGAGCCTCAGAGAGGCCCTCACGACCTGCCAGCCTCCTGCGGCTGGAACATGGCAGAGGTGCTGGAAACAAGTTCCAACTTAAAAAAAAAAAAAAAAAAGTCATAACAGTTTCCAATAGCAGAGAACGTCTAGGCCTTTTTCTGTTCTCAGAAGATTCGAGAGTGTTGTGAGAATCCGGAACTTGTACTGAGTTTGTTTATATTTGTCCAATGAGAAGAGAATTGTGGTTGGAGGTAAACTTCTACTCTGTTGGAATTGCTGTTCAAATACTCTTTCCTTGTTTTTTGTTTTTTGTTTTTTTTTTTTTCTTTTCAGAATACTAGTAGCAAAATACTAGTAGCAGGATGGGAAGCCTGCTTCTCTCTTCGCTGTCAGAAGTGCTTACTCTTAGTAAAACAAGTACTCTTTGCAGCTTTGTGAACAGTGAAATTACACAATCTGACTTCCAGTTTTACAAAGGTCCTCTGGCCACTGTGCTGAGAGCAGACATTGGGTTAGGGGGGAAGCAGGAGGGTCCAACTAAAAGGTCATAGCCATCTGATATGCAAGAGGTGATGATGGGGTTTTGGACAGAAGTAGCAAAAGAGGTGGTAACAAGTATTGTGACCTGGATATATTTTGAAAGCAGAGCCAGCAGGACTTCGTGACAATTCAGATGTGGTTTGTGAAAGAAAGAGAGGAGTCAAAGATTTATAATAAAACTGTTTGGCCTGAGCAACTGGAAGGAAGGTGGTACCATCCATGAAGATGGGGAAGAATGAGGTGAAGCCAATTTGGAGAAAGATCATTCTGGAAATGTTGAGCTTGAGTGTCTGTTACACATTTGTATTTCCTTCCTTCCTTCTTTCGTCCCTCCCTCCCTTCGTTCCCTCCTTCCTTCCTTTCTTTCTCTCTGTCTCACTCTCTCTCTCTTTCTTTATTCGCCCTGCCCTTTTCCTGTGTAACAAATTACCAGAAGTGGAGTGGATTCAAATAACAGCCACTTATATTCTTGTGAGGCAGAAGTCAGGCAGTGCATGGCTGGATTCTCGGTTCAGGGTTTCACAAGGCTGCGATCAAGGGGTCGGTAAGGCTGAGTTCTTGTCTGAAAGCCCTGGCAAGCAATCCACTTCTAGGTTCATTTAAGTTCTTGGCGGAATTCAGTTTCTTGTGGTGGTAGCACTGAGATCCCTGTTCCCTCGCTTGCTGTCAGGTGTGAGCCACTCTCAGCAACTAAAAGCCACTCTGAAGTCTTTGCTCCACAGCCTTCTCATCCTTCAGCAATGTAAATCGTGTTGAATTCTTCTCATGCTTCAACTTTCTGCCTCCTTTTTATGAGACCAGCTGGAGAAAGCTCTCTGCTTTTAAAAGGCTCATGTGTTAGGTCGGGCCCACCTGGATATCTCCCACCCTCCCACATTTATTTATTTATTCATTAAATAAATAAATATGTTCATATTTATTTATTTATTCATAAATAAATATGTTGGTTAAGTTGGTTAAGTTGGTTGGTTAAGTTGGTTAGGCCTGAGCCTTCAGCTCATGTCATGATCCTGGAGTCCTGGGATCGAGTCCTGCATCAGGCTCCCTGCTTGGCTGGGAGTCTGCTTCTCCCTCTGACCCGCCCCCCTTCTCATGCTCTCTGTCTCTCTCTCATTCTCTCTTTCTCTCAAATAAATAAATAAAATCTTAAAAAAAAAACTAATCACAATAAATTCACAAAAATTTGCCTGAATTTTATTCTAAGTATCAAGAAACCTGCAAAGGAGCTACATATAACAAATTATTACAAAAACATAAGTAACTGTTAAAAGAACAGACAACTCGATTCAAGTATAGGTAATAGCCAAATCTTAACCATCCTATATTATTTCTTCCCTTTTCTAGAAATACTATTTTATTAAACTAAAACTGACATATAACATCATATTAGTTTAAGATATACAGCATTGTCATTTGATATTGGTGTACACTGAGAAATGATTAAGACAATAAGACTGGTTATGACATCACCATAAAATCTTTTCTTTTTTTAACCTTAGGATGAGAATTTTCAAGATCTACTCTCTTAGCAACTTTCAAATATGTAATACAATATTATTGGTTAGTTACCATTCTCTCTCTCTCTCTCTCTCTCTCTCTATGTATATATCCCCATGCCTTATGCATTTTATAACTATGAGTTTGTAGCTTTTGATTCCCTTCACCCATTTCACCCACCTCCTTACTTTCTTCCCCTTTGGTCACCACCAGCCTGTTTTATGTTGTCTATGAGTTCTTGTTCTTGTTTTTTTGTTTTTTGTTTTTTTTTTTTTAGATTCCCCATATAAGTGAAATCATATGGTATTTGTCTTTTCCTGTCTTACTCAACCTCACTTAGCATAACACCCTCTAGGTCCATCCATGTTGTTGCAAATGACAAGATTTCACTCTTTTTGATGGCTGAGTAGTATTCCATGGCACATATGCACCATATCCTCTTTATCCACTCACCTTTCAGTGAACACTTAGGTTGTTTCTATATCTTGGTTACTGTAAATAATGATGCACTATGCGTAGTGGTGCATCTATCTTTTCAACTTAGTGGTTTTGTTTTCTTTGGAGAAATACTCAGAAGTGGAATTGCTGGATTATATGGTAGTTCTATTAAAAAAAAAAAGATTTATTTATTTATTTTAGAAAGAGAGAGAAAGAAAGTATGAGAGGGACGGGCAGAGGGAGAGAGAGAGAGAATCTCAAGCAGACTCTGGGCTGAGTGTGGAGCCTGACACAGGGCTTGAGCTCATGACCTAAGCTAAAACCAAAAATAGGACACTCAACCAATTGTACTACCCAGGCGCCCTGGTAGTTCCATTTTTAATTTTTTGAGGAAACTCCATACTGTTTTCCATAGTGGTTACACCAATTTATATTCCCACCAATAGTAAATGAGGGTTCTCTTTTCTTTGAATTTTCGCCAACACTTATTTCAGGTTTTTTTTTTATATAATAGATATTCTAACAGGTGTGAGGTGATATCTCATTGTGGTTTTGATTTGCATTCCCCTGAGGATGTTAGTGATGTTGACCATCTTTTCATGTGCCTGTTGCTCATCTGTATATCTTCTTTGAAAAAATGTCTATTCAAATCCCGTAAACATATTTTAATTGAATTATTTTTTTTTGTTATTTAGTTGCAGGAGTTCTTTATATATTTTGGATATTAACCTCTTTTCAGATATATGATTTTCAAATATCTTTGCCCATTCAGTAGGTTGCCTTTTCACTTTCTTGATCGTTTCCTTTACTGTGCAGGGACTTTTTAGTTAGATATAGTCCCATTTATTTATTTTTGCTTTTGTTGCCCTTGCTTTTGGAGTCAGGTCCAAAAAATCATCTCCAAGAACAATGTCAAGGACTTTGCTGCCAACGTTTTTCTCTAGGAGTTCTATGGTTTCAGGTGTCACATTCATATCTTTAATCCATTTTGAGTTAATATTTGTGTGTGGTGTGAGATGGTGGTCCGGTTTCATTATTTTACATGTAGCTGACCAGTTTTCCCATCACTTATTCAAGAGACAGTCTTTCCCCATTGTATATTCTTGCTTCCTTTGTTGTAAATTAATTGGCCATGTATATGTAGGTTTATGTCTGGGCTTTCTACTTTGTTCCATTGATCCATGTGTCTGTTTTTATCACAATACCATACTGTTTTAATTTCCACATGTTTGTAATATAGTTTGAAATCAGTGAGGGTGATCTAGCTTTGTGCTTCTTTCTCAAAATATCTTTGGCAATATGGGATCTTTTGTGGTTCCAAATAAATTTCAGGATTACTTGTTCTATTTATATGAAAAATGCCTTTGGAATTTTGATAGGGATTGCACTGAATTGGTAGATTGCTCTAAGCAGTAGGTACATTTTAACAATATTGATTCTTCTAATCTGTGAGCACAGGATATCTTACCATTTATTTATATCATCCAACCTGTTTCATCAGTGTCTTATTGTTTTCAGTGTATAGATCTTTCACTTCCTTGGTTCAACTTATTTTTGGTATTTTATTTGCTTGATGTAATTATAAAAAGGATTGTTTCTAACATTTCTTTTAATTTTATCATCTATCCCAATCTCTTCTCCTCACCACCCGTCCTTCTCCCTTTTAAAATTTAACTGTGTCATCTACCATAACATCAGTACAGGAGGAAGATCCATCATATTTATAGTCCTAGGGATTTTACAGTGCATGTATACCAAGGGCCAAGAATGTTGGGGGACCACCTTAGAATTCTGCTTACCTCAATACCCAAGAGAAACGTGGAATAGAGGTTTAGATATTCCATATAGGAGAGAAAATTTGGGAGTCATTGTGATACAGATAATACTTAAAGCTGTGAGACTGAGCTCACTCTGAGTGAATCTAGATATTAAAGCAAGAGGCTCAAAGACTGGGCTCTGGGGAATGTCAGTCTTAAGAGATCTGGGAGAAGAGAAGGAACCAGAAAAGGAAACTGAGAAGGGGTGACTAGTAAGGTGGAAAGAAATCGAAGAAGTGGTATTCTAGAATCTGAATTTTAAAAAAGATTATCAAATATCAATATCAAGTTAATAAATTGTGTCAAGTGTTGTGCTAGATTAAGTAACATGAAAAAAAGAACTGATCTCCAGATTTAGCAAAATGGAGGTCTTCAGTGACTTTGATGAGAATGATTTTTTTTTAACAGAGAGGAGGGAAAGGAAATCTGTCAAAAGTGGAATAAGAAAAAAATGCAAGAAGACAAATTTGAAATGGTCTCTCTAAACTCTTCTTTGAGAGATTTGCCATAAAGGGAGCTGAGAAAAGATGGTGGCTGGTACAAGACAAAGTGGAGCCAAAAATGGGAATAAAAGTGTGGTTAAAGATGGGGTAAATAGCAACAAATTTTTATGTTGAAGGATATAATCAGTTTGAGAGAAAAAAAATTGTCATGTAGCATAGAGAAATGAGAATTGCTGGTGTGGCCTTGAAGAGGCAAAAACTGAAGATCAAATCAACAAGTGGATGAGTCAGTTTTAGATAGGATCATTGGGTATCCTTCTACAGTAACTGGTGGGAAGCAGAATATCTGGTTACACACTGGGCCATAATCTATAGATGTGTAGGTTGTGCTCTGCTCAAGGATGTCTGCCTGAAGAGACTGGGGCAACTGAAATGCAGCCACACTGTGTGCCTTGATGTGGGACCAAATCTACTCAGCAGAAGGAACATAAAATATCATTTGGGATACATATACTCACAGATGGTGTTATAAGCTGAATCATGTGTCCCTGTACAACCCCAAATTCATATGTTGAAGGCCTACTCCCCAGTTCCTCAGAATGAGAGTGTACTTGGAGATACGGTCTTTAAAGAGGTAAGTAAGGTAAAATGAGTCACGTAGGTAAGGAATTAATCCAATATGATTGGTGTCCTTATAAGAAGAGGAGAAAAAAGAGACATCAGGGATGTGTGGGCAAAAAAAGAAAAGAACATGTGAAGACACAGGGAGAAGGCACCCATCTGCAAGCCCAGGAGAAAGGTCTTGGAAGAAACCCAACCTGCACACATCTGATTGTGAACTTCTTGCTTGAAGAAATGCAAGACAATACATTTCTGTTGTTTAAACTGCTTAGTCATGGCATTCCTAGCAAACTAATTTAGGTGGGGAGAGGTGGTGGTGGGAGTCTGTGGAAGTTCTCTTAGCATTGCTTCAGGTTTTCTCAGTCAGGTGTAATCTTTAAAATGTAGGCACAGAGATGCAGTCGCTACAATGAATACTATTTAAATTATTTTCTTCTTTTCATGTTTTTGTTGTTGTTTATTTGCTAAAATCTTATCATATATATTTAGTTCATCAGTTTGAGACTTTCAACGTTTTCTGCAGCTGCTAGAGCAGTAAGATAAGGAAATTGGAGGCATGAGGAAGAATAAACTGTCATTATTTGTGGATCTTATGTATATAATTACCAAACAATATAAACAAATTTTTACTAAAGATTAAAAAAATACACAAACTAATCAGACTGTTTAAAGAAAAAAGCAAGGGAATGATGAACATGGGATTTAGTGGGGGAGTGAGGAGATGGGAAAAGGGACTATGTGGCTGGATGTTAATTGTTACCATGTCACTAGCTTATGTTTTGAGTGGTGATTTCATTAATGTTTATTACATTATAAAAAATGCCAACTAAGTAGTCAACCAACTAAATAAAGATGAGCTAAGCCTGGACCAATGATGAATGTGTACTATGAATGAAGAATTACAATTAATCGAATTTTGTGTACCTTGGGCACAAATAAAAAAAAATAAAAAAAATAAAAATGTATCCATAATCATGGTGTGTTTAGCAATTTGCAATTTATGAACTGTTTTCACACCCACTCCTTGTCTAATAATCATTTGAAATATCTCACTTGATCTTCAAGATGGTTCTGTAAGGTAGAAATTTATTGTCATTTTCCAGTAAGGACAAGGATCTAGGAATATTAAATAAATGTCACATTGCTCATGGGTGGTATTACTAGAACTTGAAGTGTCCTTCTAAACTTCATGCCAAATATCATGTCTAGCAATGTTTTCTAAATTGTTGAGTTGAAATTCTGAGTCTAAAATCATTCACTGTATTTGGTTGTTTTTGATTTGCTTTGCTATGATTGTACACACTGCCTTTATCTTTCAAACAAATTCAGTGAATTCTTTTAACATTCATGTGTGTAAGAGCTGTCCATGTTTGAAAATTAAAATAAACAGATTGATGTAATTGAAATTTAGCTGTTCAGATAGTGAAAGTGTACAGTATTAAATTCTGATCCAATCCTTAGCCAATATTAGTTCCATTGTCTTACTATTCTACTAAAATCAGGAAATGAAAGTAACCTCAAAAATGCAGACACTCGAGTCAAGATGGCGGAGAAGTAGCAGGCTGAGACTACATCAGGTAGCAGGAGATGAGCTAGATAGCTTATCAAACCATTGCAAACACCTACAAATCCAACGGGAGATAAAAGAGAGGAAGAACAGCAATTCTGGAAACAGAAAATCGACCACATTCTGAAAGGTAGGACCAGCGGAGAAGTGAATCCAAAGCAACGGGATGATAGACCGCGGGGGAGGGGCCGGCTCCCGGCAAGCGGCGGAGCAACGGAGCACTAAATCGGGACTTTTAAAAGTCTGCTCCACGGAGGGACATCGCTCCAGAGGTAAACCGGGGTGAAGCCCACGCGGGGTCAGCGGGACCCCAGGTCCCGCAGGGTCACAGAAGGATCGGGGGTGTCCGAGTGTCGCAGAGCTAGCAGGTATCGGAGCGGGGAAGCCGGCTACAGAGACAGAGCCGAGGAGTGAGCTCTCAGCTCGGGGTTACCTTGAACCGGTCGCAGGCTGGGTGAGCTCGGAGCGCGGCCAGAGGTGAGGGAGACGGGAGTGGCCGGGGCTTTTCTCTGAGGGCGCACAGAGGAGTGAGGCCCTGAACTCTTGGCTCCTCTGGGCCTGAGACTGGTAGCCTGCCATTTTCATTCCCGTCCTCCAGAACTCTACAGAAAGCGTTCAGGGAACAAAAGCTCCTGAAAGCGAAACCAAGCAGATTACTTAGCCCGGCCCCTGGTAAGGGCGGTGCAGCTCTGCCTTGGGCAAAGACACTTGAGAATCACTACAACAGGCCCCTCCCCTAGAAGATCAAAAGAAATCCAGCCAAGACCAAGTTCACTTAACAAGGAGAGCAGCGGAACTCCAGAGGAGGAGAAAGCAAAGCGCGGAATTCATGGCTTTCTCCCCATGATTCTTTAGTCTTGCAGTTAATTCAATTTTTTCTTTAATTTTATTTTTTTTCTTTTTCTCTTTTTCTGCTAAATTTTTTTTAACTTTTACCCTTTTCTTTTTTTTAACATTTTTTAACTAGTTTATCTTAACAGTACCTTTTCCAAAAAAATAATAATCTTTTTTGAACCTTCATTATTATTGTCATATTTTATCCTTCATAGTATTTAACTTTACTTTTTGTATTCACATAAGGGTTTTTTATTCTAAAAAATTTGGGGTACAACTTCCTCTAGTGGATCAAAAGACACCCTAAATCTAGCTCCAGGCTTGTTCTAGTCTCCAGCCTGAGCAAATTCTCTCCACTTTCTTTTTCTTTATTCTTCCAATCAACTTAATCAACTCCTTTTTTTTAGAAATTAAAAAAAAAATTTTGTTTTTCATCTTTATAGGCATATTCCATCCCTTCACTGTGTTTACTCTTACATACATTTTTCATTCTTTAAAATTTTGGGAGGTACTTTCTTCTAAGAGACCAAAATACTCCACAATTAAGTGGGTGACCCTGTTCTAGTCACCAGGCTAATATATATTTTTTCTTTTTTATATTTTTTCTTTATTTGTTTTCTTTTTTTTTTTAAATTTTTTTTCTGAACTTCTTTTTATCCCCTTTCTCCCCCCACCCACGATTTTGGGGTCTCTTCGGATTTGGTTAAAGGGCATTTTCCTGGGGTCTTTGCCAACCTTTTAGTATTTTATTTGCTCCTTCATATACTCTTATCTGGAAAAAATGACAAGGTGGAAAAAATCACCACAAAAAAAAAGAACAGGAGACAATACCAAAGGCTAGGGACCTAATCAATACAGACATTGGTAATATGACAGATCTAGAGTTCAGAATGACGATTCTCAAGGTTCTAGCCGGGCTCGAAAAAGGCATGGAAGATATTAGAGAAACCCTCTCTGGAGATATAAAAGCCCTTTCTGGAGAAATAAAAGAACTACAATCTAACCAAGTTGAAATAAAAAAAGCTATTAGTGAAGTGAAGTGAATAGCTAATCACTATTTTGATTAGTGAATCAAAAATGGAGGCTCTTACTGCTAGGATAAATGAGGCAGAAGAAAGAATTAGTGATGTAGAAGACCAAATGACAGAGAAGAAAGAAGCTGAGCAAAAGAGGGACAAACAGCTACTGGACCACGAGGGGAGAATTCTAGAGATAAGTGACACCATAAGATGAAACAACATTAGAATAATTGGGATTCCAGAA
Source organism: Mellivora capensis (assembly GCA_004024625.1). Taxonomy (NCBI): domain Eukaryota; kingdom Metazoa; phylum Chordata; class Mammalia; order Carnivora; family Mustelidae; genus Mellivora; species Mellivora capensis. The sequence goes on from PISX010014307.1 coordinate 53,083, forward strand.
GAAGAAGAAAGAGAGAGGGGAGCAGAAGATATATTGGAGAGAATTATTGTAGAGAATTTCCCTAATATGGCAAAGGGAACAAGCATCAAAATCCAGGAGGTGCAGAGAACCCCCATCAGAATCAACAAGAATAGGTCCACACCTCGTCACCTGATAGTAAAATTTACATGTCTTAGCGACAAAGAGAAAATCCTGAAAGCAGCCCAGGACAAGAAGTCTGTAACATACAATGGTAAAAATATTAGATTGGCAGCAGACTTATCCACAGAGACCTGGCAGGCCAGAAAGAACTGGCATGATATATTCAGAGCACTGAAGGAGAAAAACATGCAGCCAAGAATACTATATCCAGCTAGGCTATCATTGAA
>PISX010014308.1:0-53455 GCA_004024625.1 Mellivora capensis
GAAGAGATTATGCTGAGTGAAATAAGTCAAGCAGAGAGAGTCAATTATCATATGGTTTCACTTATTTGTGGAGCATAACAAATAACATGGAGGACATGAGGAGATGGAGAGGAGAAGGGAGTTGAGGGAAATTGGAAGGGGAGGTGAACCATGAGAGACTATGGACTCTGAAAAACAACCTGAGGGGTTTTGAAGGGGCAGGGGGTGGGAGGTTAGGGGAGCCTGGTGGTGGGTTTTAGGGAGGGCACGTATTGCATGGAGCACTGGGTGTGGTGCAAAAACAATGAATACTGTTACACTGAAAAGAAATAAAAATAAATAATTTTTTTAAAAAAGAATGTTGATTCATAAAAAAAAAGAGTTTGATCTTGACTCAGGTCATGATCTCTGGGTTGTGGGGTCAAGCACTGCTTGGGATTCTCTCTCTTTCCCTTTCTTCCCTTCCCCCCACCAATTCCACTTATGCCCTTTTTTTTTTTTTTAATTAAAAAAATTTTTTTTATAAACATATAACATATTAGTCCCAGGGGTACAGGTCTGTGAATCGCTGGGTTTACACACTTCACAGCACTCACCATAGCACATACCCTCCCCAATGTCCATAACCACCACCCTCTCCCTACCCCCCTCCCCCCAGCCACCTTCAGTTTGTTTTGTGACATTAAGAGTCTCTTATGGTTTGTCTCCCTCCCGATCCCATCTTGTTTCATATATTCTTTTCCTACCCCCCAAACCATGTTACCTCTCTACATCCTCATATCAGAGAGATCATATGATAGTTGTCTTTCTCTGACTGACTTATTTCTCTCAGCATAATACCCTCTAGTTCCATCCACATCGTTGCAAATGGCAAGATTTCATTTCTTTTGATGGCTGCATAGTATTCCATTGTGTATATATACCACATCTTCTTTATCCATTCATCTGTTGATGGACATCTAGGTTCTTTCCATAGTTTGACTATTGTAGACATTGCTGCTATAAACATTCGGGTGCATGTGCCCCTTCGGATCACTACGTTTGTATCTTTAGGGTAAATACCCAGTAGTGCAATTGCTGGGTCGTAAGGTAGCTCTATTTTCAACTTTTTGAGGAACCTTCATGCTGTTTTCCAAAGTGTTGCACCACATGCTCTAACTCTTAAAAAAAAAAAAGTATATGGTATGCCTAGATGTAGATCTTTTGGTATTTATTGCTTGATGTTTGCTGTGATTTGGTATCTACCATTAATTTTGGAAAATTCGTAGCCATCAGTGACTTCAATTATTTCATCGGCTTTGCTTGCTCTTTCCCTTCTGGTGTTCTAAGTACATGTATGCCACAATTTTTCACATTGTCCCACAATACTTGAATGCTCAGTTCATTTGTTTTGTTTCGTTTTCATTCTTTTATCTCTTTGCCTTTTAGATTGAAAAATTTCTATTGACATATCTTCAAGCTCACTTCTTTTTTCAATGTCCAGTGACATTGAAACCAATCTACCAATGAGCCCATCAAAAATACTCTTCATTCTATTAGTGTTTTCTATTTCTCACATTTCTTTTAGCTTCTCTCTTAGACTTCTTGTCTTTCTGTTTACACTGTCCATCTGTTCTTACATATTATTTACTTCTTCCAGTAGAGTCCTTAACAAATAAATTAGTTATTTTAAATTTCTTGCTAGATAACTCCAAAATCTGTGTCCTATCTGGCTCTGGCTCTGATGATGCTTTGTCTCTTCAAACTATATTTTGATTTGCCTTTTATCATATCTTGTAAATTTCTTTTTTTATTTGGTTGAAAGTCAGGCATGTTGTATAGGAAAGTAATAGGAACTGGGGTAAAGACCTTTTGTCTGGGGCTTAATATTAATTTGGCTAAGAGTTGAGCTGTATTGAATGTTTGCTATAGATGCAGCTGTCAAATTAACCCAGTGTCCTTATTTTTGCCTCCCTTGTTGTCGTTCCCCTTCCCTCAAGGCTCCTCCTTAAATAGAGTCTGAGCTCTGCAGCTCCTTTAGCTATAATCACTGTAATTATATGGGAGTCTTGCTGAAGTGGTCCTGGTGTCTGGGATATTCTATATATATAGAAAATATTCTATAATCATATGATTAAATCTCAGGGGAGTCTGTGTCCCTAGGTTGTCACCTTCACGAATGTTTCCAAGCTTTTTTCCCCCCATCCTTAGGTGATAAGGAAGGCTGGATGGAGTGGAGTTTCTAGATGCCCTTTCTGCTGGTGGAGTAGGTTCTGGTGAAGTCTTTCTGCCTGGGGAGTGAATGAGCCTTTTTTAGAGGGCAAGTTCTGGGGCTGTAAGTGTATTTCAAAAAAGCTACTGCCTTCCTGTCCCTCCTAGAGCCACAAAAGTGGCACATGGTAGAGTTCCTGAAGGTAAAGCCCATGAAAGTGTGAGGGTCCCCTATCACTGGTGTTGTGAGGAGCTTCTTGTTCTCACACTCATCTGCACTTGGCCTCTAGCTATTCATCCCTGTTACCGTTAAAAGTGTTCTGACAAGTTCAGAACTCTAGTGGGGTTCTCTCCCCCTCCACCCCCCTGTAAGCAGATCTTGGCTGTGATTCTCTGTAGTCACCTCTCTCCCGTTTTCTGGATAGCAGTTTGCCCTATGACTTCAATTCTCTGAGGGGCCCAAGAAAATGTCTTGATTTCCAGTTTGTTCAGCATTTTCTTGTTGTAAAGATGGGAGCAACAACTTCCAGGCTCTTTACATGTTGGAAATAAAATTGGAATTTCTAGTTGACTTTTGTAGGTATTATTATACTGAATTTACAGATGAGGAAACTTAAACTCATATCGCGCGACTTATCCCCAAAAAACTCAGCTTACAAATGGCAGTGATAACTTCAAACTTAGATCCTCCAACTTCAAAGTTAGAGCTCTTCTGTGTATATCTTATTACCGTATCAAGTACGCTTCTATTTTCTCTGGAGTTTATAGCACAGCTAGGAAATAGATGGGGCTGATTTAGAGAACAAGTCTACATGTTTAATAGAAGGCTGCAATTCCTTCTGGCTGGAGGGAAACTGAGAAAGTTCTAATTAATAGAAAATTTCAGATAACTAAAACTTAATTTTTTAGTTTAATTTTTAGTCATCCTGGTACCTATTCTCTTATCAAGTACCTTAATGTACCACCTAAATTATCTAAGGCTGACTATTATAAACTTCACAATTCTACTCATTAGCAGTTTCTAAAATAAACTTAGGGGGTCCCCAGTTTTTTTAAGAATACAAAATGGAATAAAATGATAAAAAAATCAGCCTCAGCTTATAATTTTGAAATATTGTTTCATCAAACTTTTGCTTATGAATCTCGAGGTGTTTTTATGTATGTATGTGTTGGGTCCCAATGTACAATGTGTTTCTTGTTGTGAGTTATGGTAAAATAAAATTTTATAGTACTTGATCTCAGGAAATAAAGGGAGTGGGGAATAAATCTCTACTTTTTTAAAGATTTTATCTATTTATTTGACAGAGATCACAAGTAGGCAGAGAGAGTGGAGGGGGTGGGGAGCAGGCTCCCCGCCGAGCAGAGAGCCCAATGCGAGGCTGGATCCCAGGACCCCAGGATCATGACACGAGCTGAAGGCAGAGGCTTTAACCCACTGAGCCACCCAGCCGCCCCCAAATCTCTATTTTTAAAAGAGTACATATACTACATACACTAGTTACTTAGCCTTCCCCTTCTCACTGAATTCATATAAAAATGAAGAAAATCAATTACATGACAGATAAAACATGAAGATATTTGGAAATGCACAGAGGGTTAACAAAATTTTCACTTTTCATGAGGTGTTTGATGATAAGATTTTGTTTGATGTCCCTTTGAGTATTTAATATTTGGGGGATAAAAGTCCCTGGGTTGAATCCAAAGAACCCTGGGATGATACAAAGTTAGTTTGGAGAAACCTGCATATTTTGGTGAATCCTAATGATAAATCAGATTTTACTTAAAGCCAGAATGTTATATTAATGAATGCCATAGTGCTGTCATTGTGAATTTAGACCCAGATGAACTTAAAATGACAGAAAATTTCATTGTTAGTAATTAGTCGATCTCTTCTCTTTACTAATGTTTAATTTATTAAGATCTTGGTAAACCTCACAATGTAAGCATCTAATAGATTGTTCCTTTTTGAAATAGTCCTCAATGTACATTGACATATTGGAAATAGCATCTATATTTTCATTCAGATAATTCCTCTTTTTCAGATGCTCTAAAGACACCAGATTTTATAAGTTTAACTGTTTGGCCTAATGTGGGTCATATATACTTTTGTGATGTGGCAGGATTTTCATTGTGCACCTGGATCTAACAGGTCTGAAGTTATAGTGGTTTGGAGATGCCAGATCCATGCTTCGGTAGCTTGGAGAACTGCATGGATATAGCAGACTTTGATAGTTCTTTATCTACTTTTAAATATAACTTGGGCTAAGGATCCTTTGTTTGAAACTTTTATTTAGCTAAGTAAAATGCCAAATGCTTATTTGACCAACTCAAGGCAAAGGAAAATAATGTCCTGAGTTTTTGGAAGGGTAGGGGAGGTCTTTGAAGGGTAAGATGGGATATTTAAATGGAAAATATCCATTTTCCATTTAAATAAATGTCTTTATTTCCATAAAAACAAATGTCTTTGTTTTTGGAAATGGAAAATGGAAATGGAAATGGAAAATATCCATTTTCCATTTAAATAAATGTCTTTATTTCCATAAAAACAAATGTCTTTAGGATCTCACTCTCTTTCTTTATTCGTGTTGCTGTTGCTTGCTTAGTAACTGCCAGCTCCTTTACTAACATAATAGTGCCATAGGGGGCACCTGGGTGGTTCAGTCCTTAAGCAACTGCATTCAGTTCAGGTCATGACCCCAGGGTCCTGGGATGAGCCTGGTGTCAGGCTCCCTGCTCAGAAGAGAAGCCTGCTTCTCCTTCTTCCTCTCCCACTCCCCCTGCTTGTGTTCCCTTGCTCGCTGTCTCTCTTGTCAAATAAATAAATAAAATCTTAAAAAAAAAAATAGTGCCAGACACTTTTCATTTATTAAACTCTTTAAGGCTCATACAACCCCATAAGACAGGTCTGTTATTACCTTCACTTATAGATAAGAAAACAGATTATGCAAGTTGCCTAAAGCCACATATCTATAATGAACAGAGGTAGAACTTGGATGAGGCTCTGGGTCCAGCTTCTTCCCTCTAAATGCATTCATAACACCATCTGTTACTTAGAGATGAGCTCTGAAGAGGCAGTCCAGATGAAAGAAAGACTTTTCTAGGGCACATAGAACTGATGGCAACAAGCAAATTTTCTGTTGAGTTGTTGCGATTGTTCTTAGAAACCACAGATGTTCAGTGGGGCTTTAGAGATCATCCAAGCCAGCCTTTTCATTTTTTAGACAAAGTAGCCAAGACCAGAAAACCAAACACCACAGAGTCAAAATGTTGTAAGAACGAGTTTTCTTTTTGAAAATGACTCTAGAGTGTCAGAGACAATGAGTTTTTTTTGTTTGTTTTGTTTTTTAAAAGATTTTATTTACTTATTTAACAGACAGAGATCACAAGTAGGCAGAGGCAGGCAGAGAGAGAGGTGCGAGGCTTGATCCCAGGACCCTGGGACCATGACCTGAACTGAAGGCAGAGGCCTTAACCCACTGAGCCACCCAGGCGCCCTGAGACAACAAGTTTTAATATCTACTAAAGATTCCAAGCTAAACAAAAGAAGAAATTTCTTCATATTCAGAACCGTTAAGCACTGAATGGATAAAAGGGGAAATTATGGAATCTTTTCGATTTCCCTAATAATTGAAGAAGTGTTTGCCTAAAACAAGGGCGATTGAACCTGGTAAAAGTGGTTATCTGTTGTTTTCTCTGCTTCCACTGACTCTTTTCTTAGGAATGACATCCTGATTTTTCTCAGGGGAACATTCCCTCAGATACCCTCTGTCCAGGCCTGTGACGATAATCCTCTCCATCCTGGCAGATTCAGGCTGGGCCAATCAGAGCTGTGCATTCCCTTGGACACAGTGATTGGTTCGGGGTTGGGCACAGTGTGAGGCACCAAGACTCTAGTCTGGGACTAGTAAGGAGGCATGAGTTTTCATTCAGGTTTCTGAGAGAACACCCTGCTCGGGAGAGCCTGCTTGAGAATGGAGCCAAGACAGGGAAAGCAAGGGGGCATTATTTGAGCCCCTGGATCCAGCCCTCGCTTAAGCCAGAAAATCCTTCCATTTTTGGATACTTGAGTCCATATGATTCTAGTCATAGGGAACATATATTGAGTGCTTCTTAAGTATCAGGTAATGCTGAAAGAACCATATGTGGGTTATCTCATTCATTTCTCAAGACAGCCTTATTAAGCAGTTATTATGGGCACTTGGGTGGCTCAGTAGGTTAAGCCTCTGCCTTTGGCTCAGGTCATGATCTCAGGTCCTGGGATCGAGCCCCGCATTGGGCTCTCTGCTCAACAGGGAGCCTGCTTCTCCCTCTCTCTACCTGCCTTTCCGCCTACTTGTGATCTCTCTGTGTTAAATAAATAAAATCTTAAAAAAAAAAAAAAAAAGACAAACCAGTTATTATTATTTCCATTTTATAGGTGAGAAAACTGTGGTTTGGAAGGGTCAGACTAGTAGCCTAAGGCCCAAAGGTGGACAGGAATTTGCATTCAGCTCATCTAACTCTTGGACTGGGATTTTTAACCATCTGCATTTTCATTTGATTCTAAAAGACAGTTTGAACTCAAAAAAGACTAAAAACCACTATCACCCCCTTTTTTAGAGACTAGATAATTGCTCCAGATCTTTTTTACAATTACTACTATTCTATATCATATTGCTTTTATGTTTTGCAAAAAGAGCAGCTGCTTTCATTTTAACTCTGCGTCTTGCTTCAATCTAGATAAACAGAGTGCTTTAATCTTGTTGGAGTGATATTTTTCCCTCACAAATTCAAATCAGCCTGATTTTCTGTTGATGATTAAACTATTAATAATACTTTGGGTTTTGGAATTGCTTGGCCCATTTTTAAACATTGCAGCCTAAAAGACAATGTAGACAATTTCTCAGAGCTGAAGGAATTGTTCCTCTATTACCAGACCCTTATTTCCTGGCTTGCTGCTTCCATCTTTGATGGTGGAGTGGTTCTTTTGATGGCGGCTCATTTATAAAACAGTTGCATTTATGAAAACTCCTAAATGGGCATCGGTGCTCACAAAGGGGAAATGGCTCTTTGGAGAATAATGGTTGATTACTTGTTCAGTGAGAGCAAAGATTTCCATTTCCACGAAGAAGAATTTTTGGGCTGTTTATGAAATGTCTTTCCATGCCTCAATATCTAAGAAATTCCCAGGGCAATTTCAAACAGGTTTAAGAAAGTCCAAGCCCCCAAAAGAAGGTTTGCAGGAGGTGCTTTTGGGAGGCTTGTCTGGAAGCAGAGTGTTCTCAGCAGGCACTCAGTGGGGAGAAGGAAGCAGCTAGGATTTGGCGGCCAAGTCCGGGTCAGCACTGCATAGCACAGATTACATCACCTTACCTCCTCCTGCTTGTCTCCCCTTCTTACTTGGGGAAGATTTTTCCAGCCCCGAAAGGTCATAAGTCACAGAGTGGGCTATGATCAGGATTAACTAAAAGGAAGGGAAGGTGAGCCAAGACGCTGCACACCCACCCGCATTCCGTGCATTTCTCCATTTTGATTACCCAGTTGTTCCTGTGCTCTCCTGCTGCGGTCTCCCCCACTTTACTGAAATGCTACAACTTTTCAGTTACAACTTTTTCAACTTGTTTTGTTTTCTTTTGTTTATTAATTTGGAAGAAAAAAAGGTGCAAGCATATGAAAAAGTCCAAATAGTACAAAAAATGTATTGCAAAAGTATTACATCTCCTCCCTGATCTACCCCTAACTGTCTTTCACAGAGGTGGCTATGGTTACCATTCTCTTTTTTCAGTTAAGGACTTGTCTTGGAGATGATTTTCATGGAATTCCATTCTCTATATTAAGATTAGTAAAACTCCCTATTGATGGGGTAGGGGAGGAAAGACTTTCTCTGTTAAAACACAAAACTCAACTGAGTAAATTTAGAGATTGAACTGGCTTTATTAAAAAAATCCAGCATCTCATCTAGTGAAGCAGAAGAGCGAGGTCTTGTCTCACAGAGTCGAAGAATGAATCTCACGGACAAAGGAGAGTGAGCAAAGTGGTAGAATCTTATTAAACAAGGATACAGAAAAAGCTCTCAGGAGTGAGAGGGTCCCAACGGGTTTGCCAACATGGGCCTCCACCAACAGTCTTTTATTTAGAACCGACCAGGGAGCTTGGGGCCTTAACATTCTTGTGACATCTTGGTTTGGGTAAGGACTGGTGATAACATCGTTAATGGCTTACTTCTTCTTTGGGGTCTGGTCACAATGTGACTGTCATAAAAAGACCCTTCCTCTGACACCCGGGCAGGGCAGGGTGGTCTGGTTTGTTCCCTTATCTCTGATTTCCTTATACCTCAGCATTTCTGGGATTTTTGGTAAGCCTAGTCCCCTATCTATCTCTCCCTACCTAGGCCCACCTGGCCTTCATCAATGAGACCCTTCAGATGTATATGAGTGGATCATATACTGGGGGATGATTGCCAACATGTATCTTGAGGGGTAGAGATAGGAAGTTTCCAAAATAATTTTTATATGTTAAAGTAGGCTTACAGGATCCTGGGGGCGGGGATAAGATTGTCTTTTGTCCTTTGCAAAGTGTCAACATCCAGGCAGTTGAGTCCCTAGAAGAATGTCACTCTGCCTCTTTCAAGGACTTGTCAAGGGGCTGTAAGTCATTAAGAAATTTAATAATTTTTCTTATGCCTTTGTTCCCCACATCACTAGCAAATAGAAAGGAGCTGTGAGGAACTTTATTTTTACAGGTGGTAAGGAGGTGGGATGAGAAAGTCATAAACACAAGAAAGGATTGTTTCAGGTAGAATCACCTTCCTTTGTGGGAATGTGGGGGTCTATCATGCAGGTGACATCATGAGTGCTGACTAGGTTATTACAGATTGGTGGTTAAAAGTTGCATTCCTGGAGTAGGTGATGATGTAAGAAATGGTTAGAGTTCAGAGCTGATGGCCAAGAAAGAATTTTTCAGACACTTTTGGTGCAAAAAAGTGGTTTTATTAAAGCATGGGGACAGAACCCGTGGGCAGAAAGAGCCGTACTGGGATTGTGACCAGTGACTTATTATATACTTCCAAGTTGGGAAGGGGTTAAGGATAGCATAAGTCTCTAAAGAATTTTGGAAACAAGGTTTCTAGGACCTTGAGGGGGCTAGGTAATTTTAGAAAAAAGGTTATTAATACTGTCTAATAAAACCCTAGTCATGAGACCCTTCAGATGTGTATCAATGGGCCATATGCTTGGGGGATGATTGCCAATATACACCTTGGGGATAGAGATAAAAGAAGTTTCCAAAGGAATTTTTATATGTTAAAGTAGACTTACAAGCCCCTGGGTGGGGCAGTGGTCAGTCTAAGATTGCCTTTTCTCCTTAGCAAATTGTTAGCATCAAGGCAGCTTAGTTCCTAGAGGAATGTGACTGTGCCTGTTTCAAGGACTTGTCAATGAGCTGTAAGTAGTAAGGAAATTTAATTTTTCTCTTTTGCCTTTGTTTCCCACAAGAGGAGACACTACCATTAAGTTTTGACTTCCTGTGGTGAGGCCAAGTAACTCCATTTTGGGCCTGTTCCTTTTAAACACTCTTTACTCTCTAGTTCGAAAATAGCTGAGTTTATGAAATAAGCTGACACCAGGCAGATTGACCGGAGAAAAGTTATACAAATGTGTTCAGTATTACATGCATAGGGGCATCACAGGAAAAAAGAGTGAATATGCTAAAAGAAAAAAATCAATGAGATTTGAGAGCTTATTAGAGGAAGGGGAGTGGGATGTAAACCTCTTAGGAGAGAGTAAATGATTTTAGGAAAGAAGTATGAGCCCTCTTGGGGAAGAAGAATTTTCTCTGTCCTTTAAGTTTCTTCTAGCTACACTAAGAATCAAATTTACATGAAACAGGTTATTAGGAGAAATTAAAATTTAATAGCACGCATACAGGCAATTCACACACGCATGGAAATTCCAAAGACAACAATGCAACATGATGCTTATTTGAGCCAATGAGGAGTAGGAGTTACAAAGGGGAGAAAGAGCATTAACGGAAAGGTGAGAAGAGATGTTTGGGAAACAAAGTTTGCCCTGTTGTGCAGATAAAGTAGTAACTCTCTTCCTATACACACTGGCAGATGGGGAGGTAAGGAACTTTTCCCGAATCTCTTGGGTTTTGATTGCTTTAATTCAAAATAATGTTCAGGTCCAAGTGGCCCATCTTGGGGCAGCCTGCCCTGGGCCGCTACAGTCCTTAGAAATATAGATGAGAGGTATGATCGTTTGTGACAAAATTTGTCTGCTTGTAGTGTCCACTTCTCGCCTTCTCTCGTGGGATAAGAGATTTGTGACAGTTGGAGGATGTGTCTTTAGAGCAAAGAAGTGGAGTTCAGAGAACCTTGTCCCTGCATTTGCTTTTCTTCCATGCCTGCAGCTCAAACAAATCTACACACTGAAGTCCCACATTGCTGGCAGCGTGTCTGAACTCCTACAGTGGATATTAGGCTTTTCAGTGTTGCTTTTTTAGAGTAAGCTGTGGTGAACATCTTTTTGCTCATGTGGGAACACTTCTTTAAGATAAATCCTTAAAAGATGAATTGCCACCTCAAATTAAATTTTCATCTTTTAGTAGATACTAAGTTTTCCTCCAAAGAAGTTATAGTGACTAAAGACTCCCACAGTGTATGAGAATGCCAGTTTCCCACACATGGCCAAATTATATTGTCATTTAGAACAAATCTTTGTTATTCCAATTGGAGAAAAATGATATCTAATGTTGGTTTCATTTGCATTCTATTTGTATGAGGTTAAGTACTTTCTAGGCATTTAAAAGTCCTTTGAGAGGGGCACCTGGGTGGCTTAGTGGATTAAGCCTTGGCCTTCAGCTCAGGTCATGATCTCAAGGTCCTGGGATCCAACCCCCGCCCCCCCCCAATTGGGCTCTCTGCTCAGCGGGGAGCCTGCTCCCCCCCACCACTTGTGATTTCTCTGTCAAATAAATAAATAAAAATCTTTTTTTAAAAAAATGAGACGACTCAGATGGGATTACAATGCTTATTACTTATTTAGTTTATTGATTTATTTAAACCCCACTTGGTTCCAGGAAAGATTTTAGGCAAAGGGAAGATTGCATGCAAAGACTGGTTAGTAAAATTGATAAAATTGTTAGAAATACACAAGAATAATGGTATAGTTAATTCTAAACTAATCAGAAACATAATCTTTTTGACTAATGTAGTGTGGGAGAGAAAAAATAATTTTCCCTTTACCCATCTAGGTTCTAGATGGCTGTAATAAAAGGCAGACTAACAAGATAAAAATAAACAGAAATTAAAAATGTGTACCTCCTGATCTCCATTTCTTCATAAAGAAGAACATTATTTAATCTTTTACAAAGAAAGAGATTCAAGATATAACTCAGTGTCATCATTCTGAATCTCACTTCTTAATGGTCGTTAACAGATAAGTGGCATTTTTATTGTTACCACTGGGAGTGCTACTGGCATCTAGTGGTTGAGGCCAGGGATGTTACTAAACATTCTAATGATCTTGAGACCTCTCCAAAACAAAGAATAACTCATCCAAAATGTCAATGATTGAGAAACCCTGATTTAGATAAGAGAAAAATGGGGCTGAATGGATCCTAAACCTAGAACAGAGGTTCATAAGAAGTGAGAGATGCTTGTTTCTGAGTTTAATACATTCTGATTTGATTATTTTTCCTAAAAATGATAGCAGAAACGCTCTATTCATTTGAAAATTCTAATTAGTTGAAATTTTACTGTACTCATCTCCATGACCGTAGTGATTTAATCCAGGGCCCACTGTGGGATTTGTGTCTGTTGTCATGCATACTCTTATCTCCCTTTTAGGGGATGGAAAATAATTTTTCCTTCCACCCTTCTAAGTTCTTAGTTGAAACCCCTTTGTAATAAAATGATGAAACAGGAAGAAAACCAAACAAAAGTTTAATGACATGTGTACTTCTCATATCTCCATATCATGTAAGATACTCATGAAAACTGAGTAATTCCCCCTCAAATGGCCAACATCACCTTATGTACCATCTCCAGCTAAAGGAAAAAGAGGATGTTGGGGGGTTGAAGTTGCAGAGGGCAGTCAGTGGTGGAAAGTACAAAGCACAGTAAAGGAGGGTATGGTTATTTTGCAGATTTAAGGCTGCTTTCACTGTTAATAAGAATTTCTAAAGATTTAGTCATCCTTAAGTTCCTGGTATAGGGAGGGAGACACTCTTACAGATGGAGATTTCCCTTATAAATGTAAATGTCTCTTACAAAAGGGTAACTTCTGCTCAGTTTTCTTATGTCTGCTGTTTATTACAAGTATCAACCTAAAATAATTCTTTATGTCAAAGAGGCATATCTCTCGGTGGCAAATTCTGTATCCCTTCATGCTCTTTTATAACTAACCAAATTATTATCACTAAATCACTAAATCTTGCGGAGCATTTAGAAACTAAAGAATGTCTGCTTCTCCTCCATTTAATCTAGAGGGTAGAATAACTTTTCAGGGGGGAAAAAAGTGAAAGTAATAGCTAACTTCCATTTTGACATCACATCACAAAACGTACTGCCTTTCCCCTCCTCCCAGTGTCTGTTAAAAAAATAACCCTGGCCAGGGCACCTGGGTGGCTCAGTGGGTTAAGCCTCTGCCTTCAGCTCAGTTCATGGTCTCAGGGTCCTGGGATGGAGCCCACATCAGGCTCTCTGCTCAGGGGGGAGCCTGCTTCCCCTCTCTCTCTCTGCCTGCGTCTCTGGCTGCTTGCGATCTCTCTCTCTCTTTGTCGAATAAATAAATAAAATCTTAAAAAAAAATCCTGGCCAAATTTCACCTATTATTTTTATTACTACAACCTCAAAAGTGAAATTTTTGTTTTGTACCCCACCCCTCTTCAATTTTGATACTGTTGTATCAATTTCTTTTCAAGATTTTCTTCTATTTTCAATTCCTACTTAAGGGGAGAGGGGCTTAGTGACCTCTAAGTTTTCTTCTGGGTCTCCAAATATATCATTCTATATCATTTTTAATATTTACTTATGCCTTGGCTTTCATTCATCTTTTTTTTTTAAAGATTTTTATTTATTTATTTGACAGAGAGAGACAACACAAGTAGGCAGAGAGGCAGTCAGAGGGAGAGGGAGAAGCAGGCTTCCCGCTGAGCAGGGAGCTGAATGTGGGGCTCCATCCCAGGACCCTGGGATCATGACCTGAGCTGAAGGCAGATTCTTAACAACTGAGCCACCCAGGCACCCACGTTCATCTTTTTTAACCTGTGTGCGTGTGTGTCTGAGCAGCATCGTTAGACATGTTTGTTTATTTATTTAGTTAGTTAGTTACATATGCATGTATTTATTTATTTGAAATAGGCTCCATACCCAGTCTGGAGTCCACCACAGGGCTTGCTTGAACTCACAGCCCTGAGATCAAGAGCTGAGCTGTGATCAAGTGTCAGATGCTTAACCGAGGGCACCCAGGCGCCCCTAGATATGTTTAAACTATACAAAAACATATGGCTTATGAGCTCCTTGGTGGCAAGGACTGTGGATCCCAGAGTCTGTTTCACCAAAGAGTTCATGAAACTAAAATCTCAGAGCCCCTCACAGGCCTGTGTCCCCTCCAAGGCTCCTGTTCTCCAGGGGCTCTGGGAGAAAGCAGCAGCCCCAGCCATGTACTAAAGGCATGGCATGCTACTCTGGAGTAGGGTTCATTCTCTGTGCTGGACTGGCTGTTCTCAACTTTGCATTGAAGGGGAACAGGACACCTGGCCCCAAAATACGCCACTGTGGCAAGTGAATTATTTTGAGGTAAAGGCAATGAAGACCTAGCAGATGCAAGAAAAAAAACAAAACAAAACAAAAAAACACTTTAGCTTACCCTTAACTACCCAAAAGAATTCAGACAGGAGCTTGACCCAGAGAGAGAGCTCTCACCAGGGATAAATTTTGCCCCTGCTATCACTACCACCCTCATCTCCGGTCTCCTGTGCCAAGAACTACACTTCCCAGAATCTTCTTTCCTACAGGATTCTGGGTTTGAATTTGCCAGTGAGAGGAATTTGCATGAAATTTGGAAGGTGGTGGTGAGGAGAGGCCATCATTGTTGGGAGGCCTTTGTGGATGGGCACTGCAGCTTCTCATATCTCTGCGGGGCATATTTCATTGCTGCAGACCAAGAGAGTTGGTAGAAGCTTCCTTAGAGAAACTCAAGAGTTGTAGTAGTTTGCTGGTGAGATTTTGGAGCTATTTGCTTTGGAGTCAGGTTGCAGCCTTCCTGCCCTTTGCTTTCCTAGCTCTCCCAATACACTGGTCTAATTTGTATATTAAACAGCTTATAGCAACTCAGTTTTCTTAACCTTATGCAGAATGAGACAGTTGGTATCAGTAGTAGGGTGCTGTCTTAAGTGCATGTGGCATTGGCTTTGGGCCAGACAGTGAACAGCAAAGAAAAAGTTAGAAAAAGTGGTAACCCATGTGATGGAGAAACATCAATAAAATTGTTGCCTATGATGACATGGAAGGAAAATGTACCTAATGAACTTCTGGCGTTGGACAAGGTTTCAAGGTGGAATGTTGAGGCCAAGAACTTGTCATAGTTCCATTTGATAAGGTGCTACAAGAAAGAGATGAGCTCAGAACTGATGTAGTTAGTTTGCAAGCTGAATTAGAGGGACTATAGAGGAACCAGAAATTGTAAAATATGTGTGTTCGAAAAATGGGACTTTTAAAAAAATCCCCAAGCAATAAAAGATAAAATTGAGAAATCCTTTGAGTTAGAAAGGCTTACAAAACTCCACCTCAGGGCAATAACCACACCAGAGATGTAGCCATCATGTCTTTTGTTAAGACTTCTGAAAGTTCCTTTCATTAGGACAAAATGGCCTTAGCAAGGAGACTAAGGGCGTGGTCTTAGGAAAATCTGACATGACCGAAGTCTCTGAAATTAGGGAGAGATGCAGGTTTCCAAGAAAATTCTTAAATTTTCAACTACACTTTTTTCTTTTTTTTTTTTAAACACCAAAATTTTGAGAGAGCTCTGATGCCATATGTATATCATCAGGCTAAATGAGATTGTGGATTGTTCGAGATGTGAAAGAACTCTTGGGAACCTGCCACTTCCAGGATGACAAGATAGCAGCTCCCCAGAGTCACTCAAGCAAAGCTGGTGGAAAATATTTTTAAATAATCATTTCAACTGTTATGGAACCCAGACTGGATCCTGTCTGAAGACCAAGGAGCACTCGGAGAACTTGGAGGATGGAAGGTTTATTTAACACCAGCAGGCTCAGAGGAAAGTGATCTCCAAAGGTCTGAGGCCTGAGCACAAGCAGGGAGGGTAATTTATACCCTTCTACTTCTGCACACTTGGTACTTTTGGTGCACGTAGGAAATGGGGTAGGGAAGAAGAACCCAGAAGGGCTTTGAGATAGGGACTGGAATTCCCTTGCTGGTTTGGTCAGCCATCTTAGAGTACAATTTTTCCCTTATCAAAAGTTTCCGGAGATTGTCCATACTAATCTGTGAAAAGACACTTATTCGAGAAAATTTACTGAAACTTGGTAAGAACTGGTACTCTCTAGTACTTGAGCTGTTACAGGCCTTCCTTTCCTCCCTTCCCCTTCAGCTTGATGGAAGCTCCACTCCAGTCATGTGCAGCCAAGAAGACAGGACTCCCCTTCCCCTCACCTCTCAGTCAAGGCTCACCATACCTCACTGGGATGGGTAGACTGCCGGCATTTCTTATCCCCTTCAACTTCAGAGCTGATGAAGCTAAATTCTTGGTAAGTGTGGCTGCCATCGACCCTGAGAATAATAAGTCCTGGGTAGCCACTTGCCCCAGAAGGAGGTAGACGTGGAACCACTCTAAATGTAGAACTGCTGCTTGAGTCAGAGCTGCCTGAGTTCTCCTGTGGACACATGAGTTAAAAGAAAAAAATAAGTATTTGTAATTTTAGTCACCTAGATTTTGAGGTGTGTTTCAGGACACTACTAAAGTCCTGAAGGTGGTCCTGGGTCTAGCAGTAACCACATTCCCTCAGTTCCTGGACATCACTGCACGTCCAGACCCTATCTTTTACACCAAGGGGAAGTTGCCGAATAAGAAGCTGCTCCATTCCCTGCTCAGGTGTGTATGTGGGAACTCGAGGGAGCAGTGAACCAGGACTACCAGCTCCAGTGTTGGCCAATGGAGACCATGACTAGCAGAGTCAAAGAACTGCCCTTCCTGAGGATTGAGAAGTGATACATGAGCAAAAAACCATGCAGGTCATAGAAGTGGCATTTCCAAAAACAACTTGTAGAGAAATATCTTTTCCAAACTGGAAATAATAATAATAAAAATTTTTAAATCAATACCAAGAAGAAAAACCGAGTTAATTTCTGTAGTCTACATAGAAAATAATTACAGGGTCACTTGGGTGGCTCAGTTGGTTAAGTGCCTGTCTTCAGTTTAGGTCATGATCCTGGAGTCCCAAGATCAAGTCCAGAACTGGACTCCCTGCTCAGTGGGCAGTCTCCCTCTGCTCCTCAGCCTGCTCGTACTCTCTCTCTCTCTCTCTCTCTCAGTTAGATAAAAATCTTAAAAAAGAGAGAAAGATAAAAGTTTTAAAAAAATTGCAAAATCATCATATGAAGAGGTGTTCAAAGAATATATAGCCTAAAGTATAGAAAGGAGATATTGTAGAGATGTAGAAGGCAGTTAAGTAATAATACAGTGTGATGCGAATTTTAACATTCTGGTGTTTGTCAGCTTTTAACATTTGTACTTTGTCGTGATTTCCTTTTGCATTCTAAGATATATTTTCCTTTGCATGTAATTTTGTTTTTCACATTTTCCTGAAGAGAGTCACAAAGCTGCACAGGGACATGAAGCTTGAAACTGGAGACAGTCCAATTATGAAAGGAGAACTGAGAACTGCCACAGTCTCACGAAGTGACTGTGGGTGAAGCTGACCCCAGCAGGGGCAGAGCAGGGAGATGGCGAGCATCCGGGTCCTTGCTCTCAGGGCTTGAGAATCTCAGTAGGCCACATCTGAAGCTATTACCCGCACTGGAGTTTTCACATTCTGAGTCAACAGGTTCCTTTTATCATTTAAGCTGATGTGAACTTACTTTCTTTCTCTGTCACTTTTAATACCAAGTCTCCAAGTGAAAGCAATAGTGGACAATGCATATAAAATACGGTTCCCTACTCCTACACTGCTGGTGAGAACCCAAGCTCGTGCAGCCACTCTGGAAAACAGCATGGAGGTTCCTCAAAAAGTTGAAAATAGAGCTCCCTACGACCCAGCAATGACACTACTGGGTATTTACCCTAAAGATACAAATGTGATCTGAAGGGGCACGTGCACCCAAATGTTTACAGCAGCAATGTCCACAATAGCCAAACTATGGAAAAAGCCTAGATGTCCATCAACAGTGAGTGGATAAAGAAGATGTGATATATATATACACAATGGAATACTATGCAGCCATCAAAACCATGATATCTTGCCATTTGCGACGATGTAGATGGAACGAGAGGTATTACGCTGAGCGAAATAAGTCAATCAGAGAAAGACAATTATCGTATGATCTCTCTGATATGAGGAATTTGAGAGGCAGGGCAGGGGGTCGTGGGGGAAGGGAGGGAAAAAAATGAAACAAGATGGGATCGGGAGGGAGACAAACCATAAGAGACTCTTTTTTTTTTTTTAAGATTTTATTTATTTATTTGACAGAAAGACAGTGAGAGAGAGCATGAAAGAGGAGAAGTCAGAGGGAGAAGCAGACTCACTGTGGAGCTGGGAACCCAATTCGAGACTCAATCCCGGGACTCGGGGTCATGACCTGGGCCAAAGGCAGTTGCTTAACCAACTGATCCACCTAGGTGCCCCATAAAAGACTCTTAATCCAACGAAACAAACTGAGGGTTGCTAGGTGGTGGGAGGGTAGGGATAGAGTGGCTGGGTTATGGACATTGGGGAGGGTATGTGCTATGGTGAGTGCTGTGAATTGTGTAAACCTGGCGATTCACAGACCTGTACTCCTGGGGCAAATAATACATTCTATGTTAATAAAATGCTCTTCCCTGAAATATCTTTGATTCTTTTTGTTCCTTTTGGGTCTTGTTGGGTCCTAGTTTAGACCCTCATTACTCATCTAATTTGGGGGGGAGCTATAATATCTTTTATTTTTATTGAAGTATAGTTGACACACAGTGTACATTAGTTTTAGGTGTGCAGCATAGTGATTCAACAACTCTACACGTTTGTTGTTTGTTATGCTGTGCTCGCCGCATGTGTAACCTCCACCTGTCACCCTACAGCACTCTTACAGTACCATTGACTATATCCCCTATGCTGTGCCTTTCGTCCCGGTGACTAATTCATTCCATAACTGGAAGCTTGTACCTCCCCCTCCCTTTCACCCACTTTGCCCAACCCCCTCTTTTCTCAATCATTAAAAGAGTATTCCTGTTGCCAAAACTCAGTTTCTAAGCCTCAATTTCCATCCTATAAGGTGGAGGTAGCAGGAGCCTTTTCCCCGCTCATATGGTTATTGTAATGACCTTATTCATGGTGTCCCTCAAACTGGGCACTTTCTTTTCCCTTCTTGGCTTCCCCAAAACCCGTTGGCACAGAGTTCGCTGCAGAAGCTCTCGGAGAGCTGCATATCGAATTTCTATATTCCCAGCAGCACCACTGCACTCTGCTTGCACATCATCTGGGTATTTCTTTTATTTTGCCTTTTTTTATAGGTTATAACGTACAGGATGTCTCCCTACTAGGCTGTAGGCTCCCTCCAGGCTTCTATTTCTTCTGTTTTTTTTTTTCCCCCACAAGACCTTGTGTGGTGGAAGGAGCCCAGTTTGGCATGACTCATGGAAGACAACAGCCCTTTCAGGGCACCTGGGTGGCTCAGCGGGTTGTGCGTCCACTCTTGGCTTTGGCTCAGGTCATGATCTCAGGGGCATGAGATTCAGCACCAGCAGTCCTGCCGGGCTTCCCAGGCTCCCTGCTGGGTGTGGAGCCTGCTTGATACTCTCTCCTGCTGCCCCTCCTCCCTGTCGCACACACACTTGCCCAGAAGGGTCTGTGCCCTTGAAGCATAAGCATTTTGATGTGGTTGGCATTTGGCTGGGGTGTGTAAAGTGTCTAAAAGGCTGGGATACTCAGGACTCATGATATGCTAGACCTTCTCTTCCTTTACGATTTTTACAAAACCCTGTATAGAAGAGAAAAAGGAAGATGGAAAAACTTGCAATTCTATCAACGAAGGGGAAGATTTCATATGTTTTCTTGTTCTGTATTTCTTGATTTGAGAATGGTCTGGAAGTCTGTAAATTGCTTTCCCAGCTTCTCCTTTCTCCTATGTCCCTTTTCTTCTCACCATGGAGCTGGCATGTGTTTTGTTCTTTCCCTAAGTTATTCAGTGGAAATTGGAATTTTAGTTTCTTTGGGAAGATCTATGCCAACCTTATTCTGACTGGGGGTAGGGATGAGAACGAAGAGCCTAA
The DNA here is from genome assembly GCA_004024625.1 of Mellivora capensis. Lineage (NCBI taxonomy): Eukaryota > Metazoa > Chordata > Mammalia > Carnivora > Mustelidae > Mellivora > Mellivora capensis. Next base: position 19,638 of record PISX010014308.1, read on the forward strand.
TAGACAGGACTTCACACTGTAGACAAAGGTTTGAGAATTGACAAAGTCGGATGGCTGTATGTAACAGCTCATAAATGTTGCAATGCCATTATTTCAAGGTGAGAAATAGAATGGGATTTTCTTATTTAAAGAGCTTCTTAGGGAAATGACTTCTACCATGAAACATTATAAAATCAATTTCTTGCTAAAATCAGATGCAACAAATTATGGATTTCTGCATTACAGCTAGCAAAAAATTTGAATTCTTAAAATCGAAAAATGTTGTCTAACATTATTCTTTGGTTTTCTTTTTTAAATCACTCAGATTGCAGAATCAGTTTGTTTCTACAAGAAATACATAGTTATGAAATCACATCCATCGTTAAGATATTTTAGCCCAGATCGGTTTATTCACACATTACCATGATTCATTTCCTTGGGTTCCTAGACCTTTACCTTTGCATCATGTCCAGTGTGTCCTTTGAGATATTTTTGAGAGTAATTCTCTGAACAGGATTTGTGCTTCAGCATAAAATGTAGATATGTGATTAATAGAGGTTTAAAAATATGTTTTTGCAAATTGCTTGCCTTCCCTCTTTACTGATCTGTCCTTTGTGCTAAGTGGATATGGCGACAATTTAATGAATACAATTTACCACAGACTTTAGTAAAAAATAAATTTGATTCTGGAGCACCACAAATTGTAGAATCTCGGAAATAAAAAGAACACTGAAAGGTCATCTGGTTTGTCCTTCTTCATTCAGACAGGTTTGCACTTCTCATTACAGCTGGGTGAGAATCTATCCTAATTCTGAAGACATCCTGGAGAGAAGACTTACCAGCTTTCTCGTTACTGCTAATGTGAAACATCCATCACTTGTGGAAAATTTGTCTGAAGGACATGTAATTTCCTCATGCTAGAGTTTATCCCATTTCCTTTAAATGAGTCTTCAGTGATGACCACATAAAATTTCTGTTAACCAACCATTTCAAAGACGAGATTGAAGAAGGGAAGTGCTTAGAATAGTGTCTGGAACATAATAGGCGCTATAAAAGTACCATAATAATAATTACCATGAATCTTGTTGTAGGGGGAGACATCAGGGTCTTTGGTGATAAAGTAACATCAAGTAATTTGGGGCTAAGGAGCTCCAGCTGCCTGGTGATGGTTGATTTGGGTGTTGTATCCCGAGGCTACATCTTGGCTTAGGGGAAGGAATGGCATGATTAAGGGTTGACATGGGGAAAGGAGGGGGCATGGAAGGAATGGCCACACTTGTACCAGCTGTTTGCCGTCCTCATAATGATGACGGCAGGCTCTTTGGGGGCAGGGACTCCAACTTACTAGTTTTGGGTCTGTAGGGCTTAGCATATTGCCCAGCATAGAAAGACACGATACGAATTGAATACGTAAGTGTTGACTGTTAGAAAAATCACTCAACAATCTGTTACCATATGAGTGGTATTCCTGTCTTTCAATATGGTTTTATAAATTTTACAAATTTGTCCTTGAACATATTGCTGGTGCTCACGTCAGCCTTCCCCTTTCCCTCTTCTCCGTTTTCTTTTATTTGGACCAGGAGGTCCTTGTGACTCTCTGAACGTGCTTCAAGTTCATCCAGGCTATTTGTGAGTTAGAGAAGCCAGAATTAAACCCTGGGTCTCATGACAACCTTGAGCATTGTGAGGAGTTCTGATATTTCACGCTCTGTGCTGATGCCTCCTGGCATCACACTGGCTTTGTACACACATAAGGACTGATCAAGTTCAAAGTCTTGTGAGGTGTCACAGTATTTCAGCTAATGGAATCAGAGGCTTCCATGCAAAATTTTGCCCTGATCAGAGTTGCTGATCACTTTGAAATCTAGCTGTAAAGTTTTTGCTGGGGGACTTGAGCATCTTGAGCTCAGGTAGCTTCCACAGGCACCCGAGTCATTGTTAAACCCGTCTGTGTACATGAGGCTGGAGATGAGAAAAGGTGGAAGGGGAGCAAGGGAATCCTTGTTAGTTTCTCTTAGGGTAGATGTCATTCACTCCCCTCCACCTCCATCTTTTTGTGGCCCCAACTGTGCACTATGGGATTTGTGTTTCTAGGGCTGAGGGTGGAGGGTGAATAGGGTGGACTGGAGCAGAAAGAAGGGACCGTATCAAAGACACAAGAATTTTGTAATCACCTAGGTCAACAGGGAGGAGCCAAATGCTGCTTTTATTCCATTTCTCTCAGGTTGGATGGATTTGTGAGAAGGTGACTCTTCCCCTGACTGCTCCCTATTATCTTCTCTTAGTCTGTGCTTCTTGAATTTCCAGAAAAGGAGGGCTCTGGAAGTGGACGGTGGTGGGTAGACTGGAGAAGCTTTTGTATTTCCTTTTTGTGACTCAATTGCCTTTGTCCTGGGGTCTGCTGACCTTCTGGAATGACCAGAGAGTCCTATGGACATTTTGACTGAACCAGCTGCTTCTGGGCGGTACAGTTAAGCCTAGCGGGTGTGGGAACACCAGGCTTTTGGGGATCCCTCTGTCCTCATCAATGGCCTTGGACCTTGAGGATAGCCCAGAGCAGAAGGGCTCTTGCAGACTGATGAGCAGTGAGTACATTGCTCCTTGTCTGATTCTTAGAATCCACACTGACTTTCTCTACATCCCAGCTCTAAACTCTTTTTTCTTTTTTAAGATTTTATTTATTTATTTATTTGACACAGAGAGATCACAAGTAGTCAGCGAGGCAGACAGAAAGAGAGGGGGAAGCAGGCTCCCCACTGGGCAGAGAGCCTATGCTGGGCTCCATCCCAGAATCCTGAGATAATGACCTGAGCCAAAGGCAGAGAGAGGCTTAACCCACTGAGCCACCCAGGCGCCCCGCCTAAACTCTTATATCCATAAAAATGCATCCTTTATGGGTGCTTCCTCTTCTTTTAAGTGAAATGACAGCCAGGTGGGGGCCCTCTTGCTTTTAGGAAGATGTGTGATGCTATCTGAGCTAGGGAGGCAGAGGAACTGAATGGAGGAAAGCATCAAGTTCAAGGTCAGCCTGTTTTCCTTGTCACTTCTTTCCTCTCTGTCAGCAGTGCAGGAGTCTGGGCACTATGTAGTCACATCTGTGTTGGGCCACAAATACAATGGCGATACTTAACTCAATATTTGCAGTCATCTCATTAATTTAACTCAGGCAAGTGTCCTTGGCATTAAGAGCAGAAAAACATTGCTGTGGAGAATTGGAATTTCTCAGAAGGTATCATCCTTGAAACTTTTAGAGTGTTCTGCAAAGGTCTTCAAGGTAAAGACCATAATGCATGTCCTCAGGACTCAATATTAACAGACAAAATAAGGCAATTTTCTTTGGTGGGAAGACAGCATAGCGAAGCAAGAAGCCAGCCAGCTTCTGACCTTGGGCGAGCTACTTAACCTCTTCTGTGCCTCAGTTTCTTCTTCTGTAAAATGAAGGTGATATTATTATCAGGATTAAATGAGCAAACCTATGTTTAGGACTCAGCACAATGGTTAAGTGCTATAAAAAGTCTGTTAAACACATAAGCCTCTCTCTTACCTGTTAACCTCTTGCCTTGGAGGGCCTGACTTTGGAGGTCTTATCATTTGCCTCACTCGTCAGGCAAGACTGGGTATCTATTTTGTGGGGCCTAATACAACATGGAAAGACAGGGTCCTTTGCTCAAAAATTATTAAAAATAACAAGATGGCAGAAAGGGGGCATTAAATGAAGTGTGGGCTCTTCAGGGTGTCCACACTTCTGAGCAACCGCCCAGGTCTCATACTGGTGGAACAGGCTCTGGGGTCAGGACTTAAGACTTCATGCACCTGACAACGACTGTCCGGAATTGATTTCGGGGATGGCAGTGGTGCACGATCCCGAAATCCTCTGATGATTTCACCCGAGTTTCAGCAAGGTGCTTTGCATTGACTAACAAATGTAAACCAAGTGACATCCGTTGGTAGGCTGTCGGAAAGGATTGGTTTGAAAAGGAGAGGACTTTTGATGGCAGTGGATCCAGCTTTTATTTCTTTTCCCAACTTAGCAGTTTTATCCTACACTTCCTCCAAAAGCTGCGTGCCCCCACAGTCAGTAATGAGGTGTCAAGAAACCATGGATCGTTGGGTGGGGCGGGCATGTGTGCCATGCGCAATGTGAGTGACTTCATGCAGAGAACTGAAATGACACAGATGATTCATTTACACATTTATTTTCTATCTTGCTTATTCTACCAGACTGAAATGGAGAACAATGCCAGCAATTTTATAGACATTTTGACATAAAGGAAACAAGTATTTTGATGTTGAACAGTTGTACAGACTACTACATGCATATAAATATGCTGATTGGTGCAGAAATACGGAGTTGATCAGCAGAACTACCCATACAAAAATCACATTTTCTTTTTATGGAGTCAAAATGCAGCAGATATGGGGACACGGATACAAACACCATTAAATGGGAGAGGAGGGCATTGTAGTAATGGTGCAGGATGGACAGTGGAGCAAACATGAGTATGCTAAATTGTACGTACCCTCTTCGCAAAATGGAAATCAGAACACCTCATTTGCAAAGATAATGAAAGAAAGCACGTGGAGGCAGATGAATGACACTAGACGAGACTTACCACTTCTGCGTAAGCTTTAGCTTTTATTGACAGTTTGTAATGAAAAGTATTTCAACACAGTATGAGATGAAATGCTAACACTATCGTGTGTACAGACAGGACGGGATAACCCAACTGAGAAATCTTAAAACATAGAATACTGATTGTGCTTCTTTTCCTCGGCAGCATTCAGAGCATTCATAGCGTAGTATGAAAACCCTCAGAAACATTGAAGTGAATGAAAGTGAAGTGAATGATGCTTCATGCGACTGCCTATAAACCTAGTACCGTGTTAACTTAGAAATACGCAATCATATTACTTAATGTGTATAGCGATTGTAGGAACTATTCATTTAACTTGTAATGTCTGATACTCTATATTCCTTAGGTTTTGAAAATAACTTTGAGTGTCTTAAATCTGAGAAATGTTAGGGATTTAATAGAAACTATTAAAATCTCTACAACTTGAGAAGAAAAAAAAAATAGGTTGGCCATCAACCTGTTTTATAGGGAAATCACCCATGATTATTCCCAGCAAGGCTGTTTATGTGCGTTAATTACTGATAGCTTTGTAGTTTTGACATAAGGTTTCATACAATTACTTTGTACTCTTCACAGAGTTGTCCTGAGTTTAACAATAAGATTATAATTCTAACATTAAACATTGAGTTAATGAGTCTGGGAGTTAGATGTATTTGTTTTTAATAATATGTAACTCTATTTAACCAAAAAAGCAGTAGATGATTCAGGCTCCCCCTCCTGATGCTAAGCACACTCACAATCACATGCTCACGTATACAGAACTCATACAGCCTTCCCAAAAGCCAATGAGCTTTTCAGAAAACACACACGATGAACTTTAGTACCCTCCCCACCCCCAACCCAACTCATGTGGAGATGTGCCTTTCTCTATTAGCTTTTCTTTTTTTCTTCCCTCTCCCTCCCCCTTCTCTTCTTCCTCCCTCCTCCTATCCCCACCCCCCAAGATACTGGTCTTTGAACATCTATACATGTTAACTTTGTAGATTCCCAACTTTAGTTTCGGGAGACCAAAAGAAAATAAGGTACCCTCTTGACTACTGGACATCACTAGACGTGTCACTCCTGAGGAACATATATCCTTTGACTGGCTGAAAACAGCTAACGTCAGACAGGTAAGAGTTCACCACAACATCCTCTTTTTATTTCACACCTAATAGTGGTGAAAGAAACCATTTAAGGCAGGTCTACGTTGGCAATGGCAAATGATTTAAGCAACTCAATAGGAAAATCAGTAGCTACTTCTCTTTAGTTTGTTAGTAGGCAACACTTTTTAAACGGAATTATTCGACGTATTTTAGACTACGTAGATATGGTATAGAGATTTGTATTACAATCCTGAAAAGACAGAAAATACTACCTCAGTATTTATGGTAAAGAACACACAGATGGAAATGACTCAGTGAGTCACTTTAACTGAAGGCGTGAGTGCACTGCCTCAGTCCTTTTATGGGCTAGATGTTGAGGAAGCAGTTGATAGTCACTTGTGTACTGTGGCCTATGTACACGACACTGTCACATTAGTGTGTCGACAGAATAAGGTGAGACAACCACTCAGCAGCTTTTAAATGCAGCACACGTGGACAGTCAACACGGAGCTTTTACATAAGCTACGCAGAGACAGGTAATAACTACATTTAGTGAGCTGGTTGGGTGGTATAATGGTTTATCTGAATGCTATTTAATAAGCTTTATTTTTTCAGAAGACAGATAGGAACACAGTATTTGTTAGGCTATAACTAAATAGTAAGATCTAAACTGTCATGCAATTATGCTTGAGATTATGAATTACTTTTCTAAGCATCAGACAACTGATTGAAACCCCAAACTAAGTAATATATTGTACTAAAGCTTTCATAAAATCACTAGTCAAAATGGAGTGAAACAAAATCCCCCATTAACATCAAAATATTATTTTTAGTTTACCAGTGATGGATGCTGATACTCTGAAGGTGAAATTTTAGCGTACCTTGGAAACTCCTTTGCAGGTTCAGTGGAAGATCTTCCTAAAGTCAGTCTCTAATACTGGAGTTAGCTGCCCTCCCTCCCCCCACCCACCCCGTTCCCCATAATTTGGTCGGAGTAGTTGCACTTCGTGTAAAGACTCTATGGTATGCTGCGTTATATGTACTCCTTGGGCATAACTCAGCTCTGAAGTTCTTTGTAGGAAATAAGGGTTCTATCTAAATTTTTTGTGACATGGCATTTTAAAGAAATTGAAATAGAAAATGGATTTCTTCCTGTTACTTTTCTTGGTCCAGAAGATTTTCACATGGACAAAAAAGCAAAACAAAAAGTGTCTGGTGAAGCCTAATGGTAATCTACACGTTCGATTATAAAAACAAAATTTAATAAAGAATTCTTTTTAAATTGAAAGCTTTTAATTCTCATTTTATAGTTTATTCTGGCAAATAGTCAATTGTGGCAAATCTGGAACCAAATTTGGTTAGGAATTGGATGTAAATATATATCTATCTCCTTATTTTCACAAATATGGGAAGGATGAAGATGGAAGAGGGTGTTGCAGTCACATACCTAAGAACATTTAATTTTTTGGTAATAAGGAGAGTGTAAAAGAATCTTCAAATAGATAATAAAGCTAAAGTCATATAACTGTAGGAAACTGATTTTCCTCTAGAAGAAATTGACATTTTTCTATTAAACATTAAAAATGTAAGGCTGTTAGGTTAAAAAAAAAATCACATTACCTAAGTTGTCAGCATGTTATTTGTCCACATGAGTTGAAGACACATATATATGTAAACAACTAGAATGCATATATATGTACTTTAGGAAATAAAATAGTCTCTACTTTAAAGTAATAGTAAGTGAAAATCTACATTTATACTCACACACATTTGAAATTTTGAGTGTTTAGAAAGCCACAGAAAAGTTTTAGGAAACTAAGTAATTAGCGCACAAATGTGAGTTGAATGATTTCTCTTGGAATATTAAAAAAAACAACAACACATGAATACCTCCTGTCAGGTATTGTGCGTGGTGCTTTCCTATATACCATCTGGTTTAATTTATCATAGTCTTTTTTTAAAAACTCACAGCCAAATGAGAAATATTAATTTCAAATGACCACCTAAAGATATTTTTATACAAAGAACTTAGAAAGAAATCCTAATCCATGATTTCTAATTGGATGTACAGCAAAGTACAATATTTTGCGATGGCCTTTTCTTCACCCCTAATATCTTTTGCTGAAGTTCTGTTTAAATTGCTCTAATGATTTTGGCCAAGAATCATATAAAAACTACAGAGTTATATCAATTTTCCCTGATTGAAATGTTTGCTACCATTGAAAGTGAAAAATATTTTCCTTTTTGGATACTGCCCTGAAAACAGACACATTAATTGGTTGCCCATTTAGGATGGTGTCTGGTGACAAATCAGTGAGGTAGACACCACCTTTCCCCTCAACCTAGCAATTTCTCTTTGAAGTTCAAGAACTTAATAGAGGCTTTAAAAAATCGTTCTTTTGTTAACAGGGGGAGAAAAATACAGTGTGATTGCTTTGATGGTTAAACCATGCTATGACAATGTGTTGGCAGTCCCTTTGTCCTTGGGCTTCCTGACCACATGGACAGCTTCCTGTTACTCTTAGCTTTGGGCTTCAAGTTGCTATTGCTAATGGCTCAATTGGTTGTGCCCTTGACTTGAGACCAGAAGTACTATAGTCAGGCAGACCCTGGGGGAAGATTGCTGGTGGGCACTGCAGATAGGAGAGGAATCAAAAATCTGGACAAGCAGGATCTGAGTTTGATCAAAAGGATGTTTCCAAACCAGGATGGTGAAACTTGAGGAGAAGTTAGAAGGGAGTGAGGTCAAGTCCCTTCTACAAATGGTTCCCATTGTACCCCGGGCACAGTAAGTAATGTTCACAAGTTGTCCAATAACTTCCCCTTCGAACACGTTTTCCCACTTACCCTCACTTCTTCAAACAAAACAAAGAAGCAAGCAAACACACAAGCAACAGTGTAAAATAGAAAAGCTTTCGGGTTGAAAAGAAGGTGCTAAGAGCAAGCCACAGTCATTAGGCTGTCAACTGAAAGATTATTAAAAATGCTTCAGTGTGCTAATGGTACCTTATATTTGCTTAATAAACCTTTTTTATACATTCACTGTTGAATTTTTAATGGTTTAATATTAATGCCTCTTTAAAATTGCATAAATTTGAAACTTGGCTATTGTATGACAAACCTAAGTGTTTTGTAAATTGCAGGGTTTTATCCTTTTCTTTTTTTTTCTTTCTTTCTTTGGCTTTGAACTAAATAGGAAAAATTTGCCAATTCTTTAGTAAGATTTTCATGCTCTCTCTCTCTATATATATATTTTTTCAAAGTCACATATACATATGTGTGTATATATATATATATGCTAATTTTGGTGATAGCATTCTTTTGGAGAAGTAATATGAGTAATGCTAGTACATATTACTTCCTATGTATCTGTTTCCTTTAGAAAAATTCTCCTAATTTCAATGAAACATTGTGATGTGAGTACTTGCAGGTTAAAATCAGCCTAACACATATGTGGCAAATAAGAACATTAGAAGTGTCTTGGTTTAACAATGGCTGAAATCTGACTGTAAAAGAATTTCTGGCCAGCACCCACAGATGTCACCTGGGAGTTTAAAAACCATCTATTTTTTTCAATGAGGTCAATTCTGGGGCATTTCGGGTTCTATTTGTAAACTTTGGGAAGAACCAAGACTGTGAGTTTTGGAGTTAATCAACCGAATGACTTTATTTTCACAGGTTTATGATTCTTTAAAAAAATAATTAATTAAATAATTAAACGGAAAACACTCTTTTGAGTTCTCTCTAGCTTCCCACTCATAGTGGGGAGGTCACAGTAGCATTTGCTGTGTAAATGCCCACAGTAGGGCACCGCTAAATATTTAGCAAAACCTGTGATTCTGTTTTGATTTGGAGGCGGCAGGTAGAAATACTGTGAAAGAGCTGTGCAGAAGGTAGCAACAGTTTTATCTGATATTTTGGAATAAGAAAACGAAAACTGAGAAATGATCGCTGAAAGCAATGTCTAGGATGTCGTTGTGATTTTTGGCTACATGCACGCGTAATGGAAGGTGTAAAATGGCAGAAAACTTTCCAGTCCTCATTACGGCTCCCTTTCCAGGCAAGCGGAGAATTGCATTTCCTCTCAGACCAACCATTAGAAGGTACTCAGCATGGAAAATACAGATGACAGCCCATGACATCCTTTCTGAACCTGCGTGTCGACCTCTGGTCTGTTTGCACAATTCCGTGTCTGTTTCCCTGAATCTTGATGGTGAAAGTCTACTTTCATTGTTCGGTACAGTATGCCATTTCAAAGCCTTTTAAGGTTAAAATGAAACACAACTAACTGAAAGAAAAACCATTTGGCCATATTGTTTGCCATTACTGCCCATAGTGGATGGGAGAGAAGCTACTTGCTCAGTAGATTTTCATCAGACCACAGGTTGTGATGGCTTCTATCACAGCATGTAGGCTGAGATTTAGGAAAAAAAAAAAAAAAAAAAAGCAGCAGAAGCAGCAGCAAACAGAACAGTTATGGGAATATAAAGAATGATTTTCAACGTCATTTTTGCTAGAATTGTATCTCCGTTGGTGGAAGAGGGTACTATCTCCACTGAAATACACTGTCACTAGATCTCAGACAGCTGCTATGGTTTTAGACATGGATGTGTAGAAAGCATTTTTGGTGGTCATTCAGATCCTATAGTAGGAAATGAAATAAATAATTTGTGTCTGAGGGAACATAAAAATGGATTATAGGGATTCTCAGACTATAAACTCAAACATATCGCCGTACCATTTCCAGCTCACCCTGTGGAACTGGATTTCACTTGGGAATATAATCTTTTTAAATATGAAATCTCTTCTAGATGGTAAAATGGAAGGTATAAACTGTGCATAGATTAATTTCTGGCCCAGGACAAACAATAAATGTTAGTTGAATGAAATATTTTATCACAGCAATCTGGTACTATCTGTTAAATCATAAGAAATAATTTCTTCAGGAGAGAGATTAAACTTGGAATGATGGTCTCAATTGTGAATTTCATGTCAAAAGTAAGTCTAAATATTACAAAAGCTTTCATATGTACCTAATATAATTTTCTCTGCTTAAAAAACATGTTTAATTTACTCACATATTTGTCTTTCTTCTTTTTTGTACTTGTAGTTTTTGCTGGACTTGGGTTGACTTATTATGAAAGAGAATCTCCCCATCTCCCTTTATATGTATTTTTATAGATTAAAACCCTTTGAGATTTAAGAAGGAAGAGATTATGCATTAATGGTAATGAAGGAAGAGATTATGCATTAATGGTAATGGTAAATAAGGACTTATGCAATTAACTCAGCCTGTTTTAAAAAGGCGAGTAGAAGAAGTGGTTATTGAAACCAATAGCATTATATTGCAAGATAGCATTACATTACAGTAAGCATGAAGTTCAATAATATAGAACCAAGGTTTGGAAGTCGGGGCCTTTCCTCTTTCCTATTAGGGATGGGCCTTGGAGCATTTCCAATTTTTTACTTACATTTTTGAAGAGTCTTCTTTTTCCTTTTTTTTTTTTTTCCACCTTAGTTCTGTTTGGGTGAGGGCAGTGGCAGTGGAAACATAGCTAATATACTTTCAAAGTCACACAGATCTGGTTAATAAATCCCTTGAGTCAATCTATATAATAGAATTTTAAATATCCTCCATTTAGAAATTCAGGGGGCTAAACAAAGAATAGTGATACATTGCTAAAATGTTGCCTGTAGTCAGTGGGAAGTAAGACAAACACCACATAACCATCACCAAACTATTAAAATATAAAATGTGTGATAGACTTTTTACTGGTATTAATCTTGCTCTAGTTATTAGTGCTAGACCATAACTAGCTATTTCGACAAGCCATATATCTAATCAAAAATTACTCTAAAATTTATCAGGTAAAGAGGAAAGACAACCCATAACCTCACTCAGGTTAACAATTTGTTATCTCATGTAAATCTAAATTGTGACTCAAAAATAATTAGGTATCAGACTTCCTTTTATGCCATCTGTCTATTTCTTAGTTTTCCTAAGAAATGTCATCCGCAAAAAAAAAAAAAAAAAAAGAAATGTCATCCGCTTCCCTGGTTTGATAACTGAGTGACTTTTTCCATTCTGAGAAGAGACATTTTTCAGTAACCCAAATGATCCTCAGCCTGGTTGTAAATGGGCCAGGCAGTAAGCAACATGAGGCCCAGGGTTGTATGCTAGCACGAAGCACAGTGCCTTCTCTGGAATATGAGGTGCTAACCTAGTATTTAGGGGTATAATACCTAGTGTTTAGTAATATAGGGGTGCTCACCTAGTATTTGCTGAATGAATGAACAATGAAATGACAAGTTCAATTAGACAAAATTTGTGCAATTAGTCTAGAAGTAGCTCTACAACTCTGCTTGTTTTTTTGTTTCAGAAAAACAGGTGTCTTCCTTCAGCCCTCTGCCTAATATGTATGTCATGTTACATCATGAGATATGAATTCTTTTCTTTCATCCGAGGGTGTGGATCTTATGACCAGAATTCTAAGTTGGCAAATGCACGTGCTAAAAAGATGGTCAATATCAGTTATCTTCAGTCATTACCATTCGGCATGGGTTACTGCTGCTTTCAGCAAATTGCATAAATGCATCTCCAGTTTTTTGTTTTTGTTTTTACATAATTTCAGATACTAACAGGAAAAAAAAACCTAACGAAACATACTCTGGTACATTGGAATGATGGACTTGACACCAGGCGACATGGATGAGGCCAGGTCACTACTATTTGCCAGTGACCTGTGTCAACTTGAATAAAATTGCATAACCTCTCTGGTCCTTTATTGATAAGTAATACCTAATTCAGAAGGGTGCTGTGAAGATTTAAGTTCAAGAAGAAACTATAAGTTACTCTACATACATAAGGCTTTTTTTTTTCTATTCAAATTTCAAGAGAAAATAATTGAGTTGTTGGCTTTCCCCAGCCTGTGTCTACATGAGAGTGAGACTGTTTTGACAAGAAGTTAGTGGGAACAGATACTTGGCACATACTCTTCTTGTTACCAGATCTAGTCACATCAGGATAATGCTTGATCTAAATGCTTGCTTCAAAGCAGTTGGTTTTGCCAGAGTGGAGAAATTTCTAGTGGAAATATTTAAAGACAAATTAGATCAACTCCAGGCACTCAATTATGTTACTCTTGTATTTGTGATCCAACCCACGTATCCATTTACATACTTTTATGATTGATCTCAGTCTTTGAGCTAAGATGATCTTCTGGCCATTGCGCTAGTTGTTAAGATAGCTAGAAGAATCAAATTCACCATTCTTGAGATCATGTTATTTTGAGTTCATTCAAATAGTCTCTACTCACTGAATTTTGTCTCTGGTTACTGAGCTAGCTCCCGATGAGTACCCTTTCCCAGTAGCAGAAACCTCCAGCGCACCTGAAGGAACCAGTCTGCGTGCCCGTCATTCATGCAGTGCTTCTTCAACTAGGGATATATTTTCCAAAGGGTACAAAAGAGGTATATGAAGTCATAAGAGTATCGATTTTACTAGTCGATAAGCAATATAAAACATCACTTCTTTTATATTGAAACATATGGAGTAAAATGCAGCATTTACATGAATTTTTAATGTAAAAATAAGACTTCAAAAGAATTCTGTGCTTGGTATAGTTGCAGACTATTTCAGGCATACACACGTTCACTCCCTGTGTCAGCTGCAATTCACTGAAAAGGTTTCAGAAGTGCTGCAGAAGTGCACCCTGGGAGCCCTCGGTTCCCAAACTGCCTCCCTGTGAAACAACAAAGTTCGTTTCAGCACGCCTCGTTTTTGTTTTTTTTAGAGGAGCATTTTATTGTTCTCCTAGCTGAAGACTTTTGGCTCAGAGGGACTAAGAAGAATGGAAGGTTAAGCTTCCCATAAGATGGTCTTGAACGTTCTCTGGAACTTAAAAGATATTAAAGGGAAAAAAGTTTTTAGGGAAAATGCCTCCAGGTTGGGATGTCTAGGATTCCTTATCTAGGTAAGATTTCTAACATTAAGCATTCTGGAGCGGGGCTCTTAGTAGAAAGCCTGATGGACGCATGAAAGTGGGCATTTAGTGAACTATCAGGGCAAAAAGACAAATCCACCTGTGCAGACAGATAAATGAAAAAAGAAAAAAACCTAAACTGAGATATAGCAATACAGAGACATTAGAAAATAATTGCTTTCTAAGACTACGTAAAGGAAATGATTTTCATAACTTATTTCCTATTCACCTAACAGCAGACGTACCTGTTTGACTTGAAAAACTACATGTAGAAAATTCCAACACTTAGATATACAAAAACAGATCAATATTTCATTTTAAACACTGAAATAAGTATGAGTACTGTAAATAATCAATGGTTAGTGACCATAAACCCTTCAAGGTTATGTCTTGAGACAAACAAGAAAACCATTAAGAAATTCTAAGTGCAGTGAAAAATATTTAAAATTGTTTTTAGCAGTAGGGATGCTTGGATTTCAGCTAAGAACAAAACTGTTTTCTTATCTGAGATATAATGACCAGATTCTGTTAATAAATTCTGTTCCTAAAGCCTTAAATTCCAAACATTTGGGTTGTCTTTTGCCAGTATTTTTACAGTAATTTAAAAAATAGAATACAATTTAGAATTTGTTTTTTCTTTAAACAAAACTTGTGCTTTAAATTTGGTCCGGAATTTTCCCAACTCTTTCCATGAACTACACACACACACACACACACACATGTGCACACACACGTACAAAATGCATTATGCTGAGGCAAAACTTGAACATTCCTGAGAGACCAAGGAATCGTCTTAACCGTAAAGTCTTAAGGAAGCTGAGAAAGAATTCTGTCTTGGGTTTATTGGGGGTAAAACAGAGACTAAGAGGTTTTTCAAGGTCTATCCAGAATCACACATCTGGTAGTCCTGGATCTGGAACCAGAGCCTTCATTTCCTGTGAAGCAAAATGGATTTAACCGACCTGGGTTCTTAGCACAGACTTCACCAACAGGATAAGCGCCAGCACGTGTCTCAACTCCTCTGGATTTCAGTAGAAAATGCTGGATGTGGCTTTCCACAAGGGCAGTCCTGGTGATGCTTGGGACGTTGGAAACATGAAGGGGTGTTTCCAATTGCTGGTGCCTACTGGCCTCGGTAGGGCTCCTCAAGCAGCCATGTTCCCTCCCCACACTGGGAATTACTGGGCTACCGTTACCAGCCTAGGGCTCTTTTTATGGTAACTCATTTCTGAGCCTAACTAACTGTGAGAGGGGTGGCAGTCTGACTTAAATAGCTTAGCTTTTAGTTTGTCAGAAGTCACTTTTTGGAATTCCCATTTTGGCATATCTACATTCTATCTTTAGTTCTTCAGATAGAAAAGTTTATGTTGGCTTCAAGTGGAAAATACTGTCATCTTTCGATGGTCAACATACAACTAAAAAACAAAAACCACCTAAATTTCCAAATGTGGAGTGCATTAAAAGAAAAAAAAGTTTAGTTGTCTGATACAACCTTTGACATATTTTCAGGGTTTTAGGCTGTGGCAAAATTAGATATATAATTGGCAAAATTGCAAGCTTAAATTCCAAATTTGTCCATATCTGGTCATTAAATCTTGCCTATTTTCATGATTTATAAATGAAACCACAAGTGCCACAACTAAGCAGAAGCACAAAAGAAAAATGCACTCTATGAATTATATCACAATAAAAATACTGTATTCCTTTAAACAAATGACTTTTAAGAGCTTTATAACCCAAAGCAAGATATGTGAGATGGTTTAAGAAGAGGTTGCAATTCTGCAACAGGAAGTCTGTACAGCTCCTCCAGGCAGTAGCTGTGAAGGAAGTATCTGCGTCTCAGAAACTTGTTTCCATGTGTTCTTGACAATTTTGCATCCCGGGTCCCATTATTTACAAAGTTACACATTTTGCAAGCTCAAAGCACCTTGGTCCTCCTAATTACGAATGCATGCAGTGACATTTCATCCTTTCATGTGCAAATTCTAAAATTCATTGTAACAGAAAAGTTAAAAGTTGAAATCTGTCTACAATTTGAAATGAAAGGATCAAAAATGTCAGACATTGCAGAATACTGGTTCCTAATAGAGCTCTCTTTATTTGTTCACTGTTCCTCAGTCATTTCTGTTTGTTACAAAATGCAGTCTTGACTCTTTTATTTTAACAGTACTTAAACTAAACTGTTCATGCCATGCAAAAATAACATTTTATGCACTTTTTTGTGGAAGGGGGCTTCCCATGTTTTTAGTTCACGGGCATTATTACCGCATTTTTAAGAAACAAGTTTTTATTATTATTATTATTATTATTATTATTGCTTTTGTAACTAGTCACATGCTGGTTTCACGTGTGGGACAATAACCTGTGTCTCCCGGGTTGGAATGAATTTCTGGGGCAAACAAGTGGTTTTCCATCTTGCACCCTTCTTGACTATTATTGTCCTTTTTTACTTCCGCCACAGCATGGTAAATGTCTTGCCTACAGTTGTGACTTGTGTCCGGGGGGGAGGAAGAGCCCACACAGGCCTCTTCTCTCAAAGGGTCTCTTCCATCACTAGGTTTATCTGCAAAGCAGTTGGGGCTGGAGTCTGCCTGCTTGTCCTGCCTGGGCCCCTGGAGCTCTAAGAAGTCATCGTCTTCGCCAGTGTCTATTTCGGTGAAGCTCCTCCTTTCTCTTGACGAGAAAGGAAAGAGCTTCTGCTTGGGAAACCGAGGGCTCAGCCCTTTGGAAGGTCCCTGACAGTGTGTGGATACCTCGGCGCCCAGCAGGGGTCTGTCTCCCTGGGAGGGGGTTTCTTCGAGGAGGATGGTGCTGATGAGCTGCGGGGTGGTGAGGGTAAAGTCAGCTGTGGTGACCGGCAGTGGCCTGGCTGTGCTGGGCGGGGTCTGCGGGGCACCGCCTCTGTTTTCCTTAAAGTTCACTTTGAGCGATCTGGATTTTAGGGGGTTGCTGCCTTTCAGTGAACTCTTGGGGCTCTCGGAGGTACCGTCCGACGGCAAAGGGCCGTGGAGCCCACTTTGGGAAGCGCTGGCATCAAGGCTCACAGTGATGTCGACTGGAGCATATTCCAGGACGGCATCCCTGGCCCTGGGCCCTTTCTCTCTGCTCATTGTTAGAAATGGGGGCCCCCTGACTCTTTGGTGCTCTTCTGTCCCCGGGAGGTCGGGTGGGAACTTCATCTGCAAGTGGGAGGCGGACAGCGGCGGCAGGGGCGACCTCTCGGTCTCTGTGAAGTCGGTGGCGCAGCTGGTGAAGCTGTCAATGCTGGAGGTGCTCTTCATGTCCACGATGACCTCGGTCTGCGCCACGGCCAGCTGCTCCTGCGGGCACACCACTACTTCCATCTCGATCTCCTCCTCGTACGCAGAGGGCCTCTCGGGCTGCTCCTGGCAGTCAGGGTTCGGGTGGGCGTGAGGCTGCGTCTTGGTGATCTCGTTGTACAGCATCTCCAGTTTCTGGGCACTCAGATGCTGCGGGCTGGGGGAAGAAGTGTTGTTCAGCTGCTCGTGGGAGTCTTTCTGGCTAACCTCCTGGTACTTATTCTCGAAAGATTTGTTGGAGCTTGTTTCCGAGAGAGCTTTCCTGGCCCACTTCCACCGGCTTGGGGACAGGTGATTATCATCAGCCGAGTCCTTGGTACTGGCCGACTCTCCTGCCTTCTCCACGGCCACGTCTATCAGTTCCATGCTGCGCGCAAAGGCATCTTTTAAGTTCATGGAAACAATGCTTCCGTTCCTCTTGGCTCGCTCAAGAGCCTCTCTCCTTTTAATTGCCTTCTCCTGGCGTTTCTGCTCCTTGTAAAACTCAGAAAAATTGTTCACAATGATTGGGATGGGAAGGGCAATAACCAGAACCCCGGCAATACAGCAGAGGCCTCCCACGATTTTCCCTAATAGTGTTTTCGGGTAAATGTCACCATAGCCCACAGTGGTCATGGTGATGGTGGCCCACCAAAACGACGCTGGGATACTGGTGAACTTGGTAGCATCTTCATCCTTCTCTGCGAAAAATACCAGGCTGGAAAATATCATTATCCCCATGGCCAAAAACAAGATCAGTAAGCCCAATTCGTTGTAGCTTCGTCTGAGGGTGAACCCCAGGGACTGCAGGCCTGTGGAATGCCTGGCGAGTTTCAGGATCCTGAGGATCCGCATGATCCGAAAGATCTGAACCACGCGCCTCACGTTCTGGAACTGCAGCACGCTCTTGTTGGACTCTGTGAGGAAGATGGTGACGTAATATGGCAAGATGGCCAGCAAGTCTATGACATTTAGGGGGCCTTTGAAGAACTTCCACTTGTTTGGTGAGGACAGGAAGCGTAAAAGGTACTCCATGGTAAACCAAGCAATACACACAGCCTCCACGTGGGCTAACTGGGGGTTGTCGTTGGGTTGGCCAAACTCATCTGTTGCCTGCAGCTCTGGTAGAGTGTTGAGAGACAGAGCGATGGTGGAGAGTACGATGAACAGGATAGACACGATGGCCAAGATCTGGAAAAGAGAAGGAAGCCCAAGTTAGCAAATCCTCTTCGTTGCCTAGGCAGCTGGGAGACATATGGATTCACTGTTTTTTTTCAGTGATATGAACTGCTCAAAGATATTCCAGGAAGGTAACTTTATAGCTGAAAATTCTCTAACTAATGCAAACACATTCACTTTTTATGAGTTCATTTCACTTAGAAGTGCAATGTAGTACCCATTTAAATTCCAGGGCCTAAACAATTTGAAAAAAAAAAAAAAAAGAAAAGAAAAGAAAAAGAAAATCCATCCCCCACCTCTGCCTTTGTTCTTGTGTTGAGTAACCACCCTTTGGAATCGCTTTGGGAACCAGTCTCTCTTCTCTCAGTTTTGTTATTTTTCTCTCTTAACCACCTGGTTTGTGTTTCTTTAAGTGAATCGCCTGACATGCCACATATGCTAGACAGAATTCATGGTTTCTAGAAGTTTTATTCTACAACTGAAACCACGAATGCAGACCTACACATGAGAGGTAATACAGCACTGGGTACAACAGTGTTTCTCATACAACAAATACCATTTATACAGTAAGCACTGATGGCAGAACCAAATCAGGAAAGCCTTCATCCTGGGATGTGGGGACTTCTGGCCAGTATCATGTGGGAAAGGAAGACTACTGCTAACTTAATTCGGTCAAGAATGAAGTCTTCATAAAGAAGAGCTTGTTGACCATCCACGATGATTTGGTTGCAGTGAAGACATTTTACATGGAGGAAAAAGCACGATGTCAGATGTGGCAGGAAAGAGAAAGAGCTCAGAGAAGAGAGAAGATGAGATTATAGGATTTTAGTCAGTCTGAGCTCTGAACCTGGCTTTATCACGTCCTATGTGACCTTGGGCAGGTTTTCAACCTCTCATTGTCTCAGTTTACAAATCTGTAGAACCAAGACAATGGTCAGAGCTGTTTCATTGTTGTTGTGAAGATTACATGACTCCCAAATATTGGTAAATAAGCACTTTATTATTAGAGGTTGGAATGAACAGGACTTCATTCTGGAAGGACAAAGGCCAAGAACAGGTATGTGGGAAATCTGTGAAGCCAGGCATCATATAGACAGCCCAAGTAGGGACTTCTTTATAAGGCTGAGAGTTACAAGGCTAAACACGAAGATTAAGGTTGAGGGCGCCTGGGTGGCTCAATGTGTTTAAGCCTCTGCTTTTAGCCCAGGTCATGATCCCAGCATCCTGGGATCGAGTCCCACATCAGGCTCCCTGCTTCCCCCTCTCTCTGCCTGCCTTTCTGCCTACTTGCAATCTCTCTCTATCAAATAAATTTTAAAAAATTTAAGGTTAAGCTTTGAGAACAATGGGAGGAAGCACTTTTTTGCTTAGTAAAGATTTTGCATCTGGGACACACACTTCTTGGTGAAGCAGGAAGCCTCTCTGGCCTAGATTAGGTCTGGCTTGGTTTCATTTGACCTTTATCAATGATCTTGGGAGCTGTCATTGGTCTCAGTTATTATTCTAGGTAGCTCTGAGAAAAATATGCTGACAGTGACTATTTAATTTAAAGATTTAGCATCTGGTAAACATTTCAAAGGACAATGATTAAGCAGCTTGAAACCCCACAGCCCAATAAATCTAGATGATGAAAAAATTAGTTTGCCTCTAACTGACATTGGGACTTGTAAACAAAAGTCTTTTCCTGTTCTTTCTCCCTCAGTTTTCCTGTCTTTACTCTTGTAAATTTCTCTTCTTCTGGGTTACTCTCCTTACCCTTTCTCCTCTCATGCCTCCTTTATACCTTTCATTGTTTTTTGTTCCTGTTCTTTCAGCTTCCATCTCTCCCCTCAAATCTCTATTAAGTAAAATTATAGTATAACATATTTCATAGCGTGTTACAGATATTGAATAAATATTTATGGTTCCTTAACTTAAAGAACAGTATTCTTTTATGTATTTTTCTTGAACAAAACTAAGGTAAGTACTTTTTACTTGAGTATACCTCAGAATTTCCTGGAAAAATGTGGATCAATGAATCGCAGTAGAAAAAAGGTTCTCTTCATCCTATCCTAAGAGATTGTGGAGGCTAAAGTTAGAGATCCTCCCGGAAGGTTTAGACACTGGATTTGGATTCAGAGGGTTTACTAAGGGCAAGTTGGGAATGCTCATCTCGAATCTCCACATACAGAGGCCAATGGCAGGGTGACACTGACAAAATTCTGCCACTACAACATTCCTTAGGAAGCACTGGTCAGGTCCCATCCATTCTTCTTCTTCTTTTTTTTTTTTTTTAAAGATTTTATTTATTTATTTATTTATTTGACAGTCAGAGATCACAAGCAGGCAGAGAGGCAGGCAGAGAGGGGGGGGAAGCAGGCTCCCGCTGAGCAGAGAGCCCGATGTGGGGCTCGATCCCAGGATCCTGGGATCATGACCTGAGCTGAAGGCAGAGGCTTTAACCCACTGAGCCACCCAGGCGCCCCATGGTCCCATCCATTCTTATGTTCTTACCATAAGTAACCAGATCCCTCTGTACTTTCTAGAAGGTCATACTGTTGTATTTCAGGTATATTATATTAAGTGAGGATTTTTTTCTTTCTTTCTTTCTTTTTTTAAATTAAATATAATGTATTATTTGCCTCAGGGGTACAGGTCTGTGAATCATCAGGCTTTCACATTTCACAGCACTCATCATAGCACATGCCCTCCCCAATGTCCATAACCCAGTCACCCTATCCCTACCTCCACCCCCCAGCAACCCTGTTTGTTTTGTGAGATTAAGAGTCTCTTATGGTTTATCTCCCTCCTGATCTTATCTTGTTTCATTCTTTCCTTCCCTACCCCCCACAACCTCCCTGCTTCTCAAATTCCTCATATCAGAGAGAGCATATGATAATTATCTTTCTCTGATTGACTTATTTCGCTAAGCATAATATCCTCTAGTTCCATCCACGTCGTTGCAAATGGCAAGATTTCATTCTTTTTGGTGGCTGCATCGTATTCCATTGTATATATGTACCACATCTTCTCTATCCATTCATCTGTTGATGGACATCTAGGCTCTTTCCATGGTTTGGGTATTGTGGACATTGCTGCTATAAACATTCGGGTGCATGTGCCCTTTGGATCACTACATTTGTATCTTTAGAGTAAATACCCAGTAGTGAGATGGCTGGGTCATAGGGTAGCTCTATTTTCAACTTCTTGAGGAACCTCTACGCTGTTCTCCAGAGTGGCTGCACCAGCTTGCATTCCCAGTAACAGTCTAGGAGGGTTCCCTTAAGTGAGGATTTTAAGTGCTGGGATTGCTGCCATCATTCTTGTCCGGACAATCCATATTCTAGATTTCCATTCTTATCTGTTCACCTGCTCATTCTGGATGCATCTTCCTGGTGCTTATCATTTCGAAGAGCAACGAGAGAAGTAGAAATACAAATGAAGCCATTCTATTATCTTCGAACCCTTTTGGTCAAAGAACAAAAGTGGATGGTCCAGGATGGACCTTCAGTTTTCCTTGACTCCATAATTACAGCCAGACTGTAGGTCATTTGCCTTCGGTAACTAATTTTGCACAATAATGAAGCACTATATGTTACCAATGCTATAGTCTCTAGTCTATAGTCTAGTTGACCACGACCTAACACACATGCTACCTTCTATGCCTGGAAATTCAGCACATGCACAACATGATCTGGAGGACCTTTTTTCCTCATGCACCCCCCCACACACCCCCCCGCCCCAAGATTCATTTACTGAATTGGAGAGAGAGGTAGTCGGGCAGAGGGAGAGGGATAAAGAGTCCCAAGCAAACTCTGTGCAGAGCATGAAGCCTGACGTGGGGCTCAATGTCATGACCCTGAGATCATGACCTGAGCCAAAACCAAGAGTTGGACATGTAATGACTGCACCACCCAGGCACCCCTGGAGTACATGCTTGAAGGAAAAGAGTGAGTACAGAAAAAACCCAACACTTAAGCTCTTAGCAACCCCTTATTTGTGTTAAAGAAACCATAGGTACCAAAGTGCATTATTTTTTGTCTCCTATTCAAATATAATCTGCCAAAATCTATTTGCTCTCACTTTAGAGAAATGACTTGTTTTAAAAATCTTTGAAGTTTGGAGTTCTCCCAGAAAGACAGCACTGTAGACAAATTATTCAATACATACCAAAGATGATGTGTGGGACAATAAGCCAAATGGGAGTTTATTGTTTTATTGTAGAGTTTTAAAACAAAATAAATATAACAAATGTGACATTTTGCTCTAAACTATAGGATATACTTCTAAACATGGGTATTTTTTAGTACTGCAAACCCTATGGCATTTAGGCTCTGCTTCTTTTATCCGAACTATGCACAGGTTGGATTTTTAATGCCCATCACCTCCACCCACTGGCCTGCAGAGCTGGCCATCTCTCTGCTCTAGCAAGCAGACTTAGGTTTGCACATGGCAAGTGAAGTGGACATGCAAAAATTGCAAACAATTATCCGTGTGAGATTGGCCAACTCCCCTGGAGACTTGGATTACATCATCTCCACAGTCCCTCTTACCTCTCATGTGTAAAGATTCTCTTTCTAAACCACCACCATTCTGCTAATTCCTGCCATGTCTGCAAACCAAACCAAAGAAAAGTCACAATTGATCCTGTCATTTGGCTGAATGGCCAAAAGACACTTTTATTGCTGAAGATGAAAAGTCAAAGGAGAAGACTTTGAAAGGAACTGCACTGCTACATTCCAAGGCATTTAGTTACTGAGAACAGACATTCTTTCTGGATAAAAATTTCCTTTTAAATCACCTGGATAATGATTTTAATTCTTCATATAAACACAGAAATTCACAGGATCACATGGAGTTAAGATTGGGACTCCTTGGGGCGCCTGGGTGGCTCAGTTGGTTAAGCGTCTGCCTTCTCCCTTTCCCACTCCCCCTGCTTGTGTTCCCTCTCTCGCTGTATCTCTCTCTGTCAAATAAATAAATAAAATATTAAAAAAAAATCGGGACTCCTAGCACTTGCATTAAGAGGTACCAAAAACTGGTTGCATTGATATCTGTTTGTGAGAGGAAGTAAGGCAGTTGGAGACTTGCCTCAACTGTACCAACTTGCCAATGTTATATTCTCTGAAAGTATATAATGGTATTAATGGGTGGTTTGTGGTGGAAAGAACACAGGACAGGGCATGAAAACACATGTCTCTACCTCTGCAGGCTAGCTGGAAAAGTGAGCTCCCTCTCTGAGCTTCGGTTCCCTTATTTGCAAAATGAGGTGTCTCACATTTGCCTTGCTGGCTTTACAGGGTTGTTAAGGATCAAACTAGATCATGCACATGAAGCATCCCATAACATGTACCGTGCGATGGAAATGCTGGAGATGGACCTGGACAAAGCCTTTGGCCAACATCAAGAGGAAATAAAAAATACTTAGATGGTTTATCCCCCATTTAGATACAGTTTCATATCTGCTTTAAAGTCACTGACATTCAATACTCCACAAAAACACATGGAAACTTCTGTGCTTTGCCCTGAAGGTCAGTGTAGGTACATTCTCTCTCTTCCCTCTTCCCTAAACTCTCCTTCCTTCCTTCACAAATATATGCTGAAAGTTAAAAGTGAGTTACAAGCTCTTAACTACATAGCATTCCTGCTTTCTCCTCCTAGTGGGATATAACACATGAAACAAAAAAACCTGATGAGCAATAGAAAATGACATATAGAACATGATGATTAAGAATGTTCAGGAGAGGGGCACCTGGGTGACTCAGTGGGTTAAAGCCTCTGCCTTTGGCTCCGGTCGTGATCCCAGGATCCTGGGATTGAGCCCCACAGTGGGCTCTCTGCTCAGCAGGGAGCCTGGTTCCCCTCTCTCTGCCTGCCTCTCTGCCTACTTGTGATATCTGTCTGCCAAATAAATAAATAAATCTTTTAAAAAAGGAAGAAGAATGTTCAGGAGAGAACCAGCTTATTTAAACTCAGAGGAAGGAAGAGCCCTGTGACAAACGCTATTAGGAGCATGGATAATTTTCTATTTCTATGAAAAGGACAAAGCATGAGCATATAAGCCAAATTTTAAACCATTTGTTGAGGGAAGAAGCTAGAAGTTCGTTAGAATATCATGATTTCCACCTACCGATCTCTCTTTCTCGCTATTGCTCAGGACACTATAAACCACAGCAAACCAGAAAGGAAATCCTTTGTTCTCTGATCTAAGTTGGCAGATCTAGCTTTCATATTCCTAGAACACATGGTAACTGTCCTGTACCCTGGTGGCTCTTAGTTGACTACTAGCTCTAAGATCAGAATGTTCTGTCCTTAAGTACCGCAGCTGATTTGCACACACGAGCGTGAAGCCCTTACGTGCTAACACCACATGACATATTGCAAAGAAGGAGCATCACTGAAAGGTTCAGTTGTTTGTCAATTATTTTGGTCCCGTGGATAACAGGAACCCAGGAATCCAATCCTCCCCCATCCGTCTATGTGTGCTGTTGCATGAGGAGTCATCTATCCCGAAGCTGGGGTCGCTGTCCTCCTGAATAATGCCTTTCATTTGGGGTAAGGAGTCCTTTCAGTTTTCTATTCTCAAAACTACAAAACTACTTCTTTGAGAGAAGAGTTTCTGGTTATCTTACGATTAAAGTTAACTGATTTGATAGTCTCTTGGTATCTCCTGGAAGAAGGTTTGTTTCACTACCCATGATATATTTCTGTATTTTAAAAGGTTAGAGTTTAGGAAGTAAGTTAGGTAGGAGGCTAGTGAAGGAAACTTTAATATTCTTCACAGTAACTCTTCAAAAGAAAGGAGCAACAGTGAGATGGAGATCCTTTTCATGAAATAACACTCCAATGATTGGGTAACCTCTTTTTAGGTCATTTTTCATAAAATTTTTTTTACAATGCCTAATGGCATCCAGAAGAATCAGATAGGCTCCTAGCCATGTTCCCTCACTTCCATGTTGCCCAAAGTCAACCTAAAAGTTTTAACCAGCAAGACAATGGTTTTAGCAAAAGAAATTCATATTACAAATAGATCATTTTATGATAACAGACCAGCTTTACAAGTTCAGCAACATAACCTTTTCCTAGGTTTAAGCTATCCTTTTTATTAATCAGTTCTTTTTTCATTATGCTGAGTACACTGCTGTTTTCTTTTCTAACCTTATTCTTTAAGAAGCCCGCTTGAGACTATATATTAGCTTTGGACTTCACCTTCACAGAAGGATACATTTTTTTAAAGAAAAGTACTGTATATATTCTGTGTCACATTTTTTTTTCTCTGAGTCTGATGTGGAATCTGCAGTAATTCAACCAGTCAATGAAGTGATAGTTCGATGTACAGATCAAGGTAGATTCTGGTTTGTGCAATACAATGTTAACCCACTGAGAAGAATCAATCATGTAGGTTACCCATTAAAAACACATGCAAAAAAGACAAATATCATTTGACCCCCCTTGTATGTGAAATCTCAAACAAAAGCAAAACCAAAAAACCCTCATAGATATGGAGGGCAGACTGGTGGTTGCGAGAGGAGAAGAAATGGGTGAAGGTGGTTGAAGGGTACAGAATTCCAGTTAGAAAATCAGGCATGGCAATGTCGTGTGGAGCACGGTGACTGTAGTTAATGACTGTGTGCCACATATGCTATGTGGCATCATTGCAAAGGGAGGAGATCTTTTTTTTTTTAAGAGTTTATTTATTTATTTGAGGGAGAGAGAGAGAGAGAGATAGACCAAGAGAAAGGGGGAGAGTCAGAGGGAGAAGCAGGCTCCCTGCTGAGCAAGGAGCCCAATGCGGGACTCGATCCCAGGACTCTAGGACCATGACCTGAGCCGAAGGCAGTTGCTTAACCAACTGAGCCACCCAGGTGCCCTGGGAGGAGATCTTAAAAGTTCTCATTATAAGAACGATATTTTTTGGTAACACCACATTATGTGCGGTGACAGATGTTAACTAGACTTACTGTGGGTGATCATTTCACGGTGTATACAAATATCCAATCATTACGTTTTACACCTGAAACTAACAGAATGTTACACGTCAATTACATCTCAATTTAGAACAATTACACACACATGCGTACCCATGAACACGCATATAGACATATAGACATATAAATACCTGTGCACAGCACATCACCATTCCATGTAAACAAAAGTCAAGCATCACAGAAAAGAAGTAAAACAGGTCACAGAAGTATAAGCTTAAGAATGCTACCTATTCCACGGAAAACGTTTATTTACGAATGTAATTTGTTAAAATACCATATCCATATAAATACACATCTTAGAGATGTGCAGACTAGAACAAAACTGATGGAAATTAGCCTCCCTCCATTTTTCCCTTCTTCTCAACTCTCTAGTTCTTTGAAAACCATAATTCATGAAAACCTGAGGGAGAAAAAACAGACTGAACACTTAGAGTGTTTTGGACACTAGAGTATTTACAGTAGTATCCAAATCCTAGAACATTCTTCCTTTTCCTGTTGAAAAAAAATTTTTTTTCTCTAAGGACAACTCTTTTTAAAGATTTTAGTTATTTATTTTAGAGAAAAAGCACACAAGTGAGCATGGGGAGGAGCAGGGGGGAGGGAGAAGGAAAGGGGAAAAGAATCTGAAGCAGACTCCATGTTCAGGACAGAGCCAGACGTGGGGCTCATCTCACGACTTGGAGATGATGACCTGAGCCCAAACCAAGAGTCAGATGCTTAACCGACTGTGCCACCCAGGTGCTCCTCTAAGGACAATTCTAATCATAAATCTTCTCTTTGAGAGGGAGACCTTAAAGGATGAGCAGAAGTTCCCATGCAGAGAAGAGGATAAAGGGTATTATAGGCCAAAAGGACTAGGTGAGCAAAGGCTTTAAAGCCCAAAACATGGTTTCCTCAGAAAGTTCCAAGTAATTCTGTACGGCTGGGGACATCTAAAAGAAGGCATGGTGTGGAGGAGTCCATGGTGATCTCAGGGCTGCTATGTGTAAGGGTGTAGGCTGTGCACTTGTCAACCTCAGAGGGTACCAATAAAGAGATCGTGTGAATGGCGCCTCCATCATTTGTGCAGTGTGCTACTTGTACAACCTTCCCATGACGCTGATTTCAGGGAACAGAGTAGTACAGTGGGACTGGATGAAGGTGGAAGCATAGAGATGAGTGGAGGTGGGTGCTTCTGGGAAGTTAGGCAATGCACAAATTCTGTAGAGCACTCGATGCACTGATGAAGAGTTTGGTGGGATTCCCCCAAAGGCCAGTTTTCCTCCAAGCGTGGTTACAGACCAGCAGCATCAGCATCAGCATTTTTAAAAAATTTGTTTTTTTAAATTTATTTATTTGTCAGAGAGAGAGGGAGAGAGAGCGAGCGAGCACAGGCAGACAGAGTGGCAGGCAGAGGCAGAGGGACAAGCAGGCTCCCTGCCAAGCAAGGAGCCCGATGTGGGACTCGATCCCAGGACGCTGGGATCATGACCTGAGCCGAAGGCAGCCGCTTAACCAACTGAGCCACCCAGGCGTCCCTCAGCATCAGCATTTTGAGGTGACTTGTTAGAACGGCAAATTCTCAGGCCCCACTCCATACCTACTGAATCAGAAACTCTGGGGAAAGGCCCAGAGATCTATGTTTTAGCAAGTCCTCTGGGTGATTCTGATGCTTGCTAAAGGTTGAGGACGCTACAGTTTAGGAGTAAAGACAAAACCAAGACAAAATAAAAACAAACAAAAATTTAAGCAAGGAACAGCACGCTCAGATTTGCATTTTAGAGAGATGACTAATTACAGTGTGTGGGGCTGACTGGGGTAGGAGAGCAACTGAAGATAAGAGGAGAGGTTCCTACGGCAGTGGCACCAGGAAAGGGGTTCAGTAAGGAAGTACGTCACCAAATTATTTATAAGGTGGAATCTCAGCCTCACTCACTATGATGATGGTGAGTCTAGGAACCCCCCATGTTTAGGACTAAGTTTACCAGGAACACAGAAGCCCCGACGCATCTCTGTGAACATCTTGTGTGGGTAGAAAACTCCGAGTGATCCTTGCCTTAAATCATCCCTTTCTTTGAAAACAATATTTCTTCATATCAAAAGAAATTCCAATAAGTTCTTCAGAGTTTGGAATAGAAAGAGAAAATTTTCTCTCAGAGTTAAACAACGGTTTATTGGTACGTGAAAACATCATGAGACATGCACTATTATTTGCCAGAGCTATTTTCTTTTATAAAATTTTACCTTAAGTGTGCATTCTGAAATCACACCAGGCAAAGACTAGTGGGGGCACCCATTTAGACTAGCTGTTCCCTGAAAGGACGTTCATTTGTTAAACTATTTCTCACTCACTCTGACTTCCCATTTCTGCAAGGAAGTCTTCTAAATTTCCAGACTGAAGATGCCATTGAAACCTGGCTTTGTCCTTGGACACCTCATTGGCCTCATCAGCTCATCAATCACCAGGAACAGAGAAATGCAAGGATTTATTTCTACCATTATCCCCATACCTAAAGACTGTGCCCCAGCGGTTTCAGAAAAACAAAAACCAAAAACACACCACGAAAAAACAAAAGACTAAAAACCAAAAACAAAACCAAAAAACCCCAAAGCTGTAATACAATCATTATTTTTCCTTTTAATGCATTTCTGCAGTAAGCCTCTTCTGAAAAATACTTTTGGGGTCAGCATCATTAAGACCACATTACAGAATGCCAGAAACTCGAAGAGATGTGAGGGCCACGCTGAAGCAGAGCAGCTCTGCCAAGGGAACCGTTAGAGGAGAGTCCAGCCAGCCAGGCCCGCAGAGAACTTGCGTGGTTCACTTTACACCTGCTTCTAGGGGGAGGCTGCTGGGTGGTCCCAGGGCCAGCGAGCAGCCGCAGCTCCCTGATGCTTCCCTCGCACAATGACAGGCGTTTTTCATGGCATGCAGGGAGCCTCACCGCCAAGGGCCTTTGTTTGAATTCTGTTTGGCTGATTTTGACAGCAGCCATCGTGGAATGCTGTACATGGGTTCAAGCAACACCTGAACTTATTAGGAACTGAAGAGCGGTTTACTTGGCAGAGGGTCCTGCTTTTTGTAGCTGTCCCATGTGGTTTTTTTCTTACCATCACATAGACATGTTCTGTTCTCTGTACAGAGTCGCACCGGGGTCCTATCAGGAGGGCCACATAAGGCCCTCGCCTTTACTCGCCACAATGGGATCCTTGGACCAGGAAGATCACCTGGGAGCTAACTGGAAATGCAGCATCTCAGGTCCCATCCCGGGCCTACTGAATCAGAAACTGTTTTGGCAAGATTCCCAAGGGATTCACATGCACATTTAAATTTAAGGAGCTCTGACCAAAGGCACAAAAGCATGCCATTAAAAAATTAGCTTTGGGGGCTCTTCTACAGATTTGTAAAGAGGATCTCAGTTCTGGAAATGGGAGGGGGTTGTTAGGCCCCGTGGGGCTGTTCAACACTGTTGGGAGGTTCTGGGTTGGGTGGGCGTGTGTAGTTATTAGAAAAAAGCTTCATAAGGGATGCTAATGCTGTCTCCGATTCCTCCCTGACCTCCTGTCCAGCCTGCAGGTGACAGCCACTGCTTTAAACACTTGCCCATACTACACTTCAGCATGACTGCAGAAAGAATGCTGGGTTAGGAGTCAGAGGACTTGACCTTCTCTCTGGGTCTGCAATACTCAGTGAACCACACAACCCGAGTCAAGACCGGAGCCAGTCGTTCTCCTTGCGTCGCCTGGGGCTACTCACGACAACTTCATCTACATTGCTGGGTTGCAGTGATTGTGACATTATATACTGCACGTGAGAGTGTTCTGGAGGTTATACTATTCCACAGAAATGCCAATATTTTTACACTGACATACATCTTTTTTCCCTCTGGACTCTGAGGTTTGAGGCAGAATTATTAACTGGTCTATATTGCTAGTGGTAGAAGAATTTTATTCTTACAACTTCCTGTTTGAAGTTAGCACACTCTTCCCCTTGAAGTTGCCATGGAGCTCATTTCTGTGGATGTTGCCAACTGATTTCAGTAAGTCTGGCAGACAGACACGTCTGGTCCTTTTGGGAAGTCAGCATCCTGGACTGAACAGTGCCCTCCTAAATTCATGTCCACCCAGAACCTCAGAATGTGATCTTATTTGCCAATGTCATTATCTCAGATGGAATCATCTTCAGTTAGAGTGGGCCCTAACTCCAATGACTGCTGTCCTTCTAAAGAGGCCAGGAGAGATGCAGAAAGACACACAAAGGGAAGGTGGCTATGTGGCAGTGGAGGCAGGAATCGGAGTGGTCTGGCTCTAAGCCAAGGAAGGAATCCCAGGGACTGAGAGCAACCACTGGAAGCTGAGGACAAGGCAGGGAAGGATTCCTCTGTTAAGCCGCAGCCGGGCTGGGCGGACGCCTTGATCACAGCTTCTAGCCTCCAGAGCTGCGAGAGAATACTCTGGGGTTGTTTTGACCTACCCAGTTTGTGATACGTTGTTGCAGAAGCTCTGGGAAAGCAATACAGACAGGTCCTACTGTTCAGTGAGAGGGTCCCGTCTTTAGTGATAGAGCTGAGAACACGCAAAGCCATCCCATCTGTATCCTTCAAAAGTGGTTTTAATGTTATTTGCAAAGGGGAGGACAATCAAAGAGGCTTGGAACCTTCGTCAGCAGGAAAAATAGCTTAATTGGGAGAAACGAAGTTGTATTTACTGTTGGAAGTAAATAGCTAGGATTTGTCAAGTAGGTAATTAACACCTGCATTGTACACAGCAGCCCTGAACAAGTTAGAACATGCGGGTCCAGTGGCTGTAGAAGTGGCTTATACCAGCAGGATACAGGAAAAAGATAAGTAAGGATATCCTACAAAATAACAGATTCAAGTGGTAAAGTAGGCAAGATATTTCCCTGATCTTAGAAAATTTAAAAACCCAATTTCAAAACACTTTCTGTAGCGTTGGTCTATAAGTTAAAAATGTTGGGGAATTCTCATGTTGTCATCTAGCTAAACCAATTTTTACATAAAAAGCACCCGTTAAGTGTACTGTGTATCCCTGTCTCTCTGTAAGCAGGTCTTTCCAAAACAGTTACCTGGGTACAGCACCTTTTAAAAATTACTCTTGTATGTATGTGTGTGTTTATTTAAAGTAAACTTGGGTAATGTGGGGCTCGAACCCACAATCCCGAAATCAAGAGCTGCATGCTCTACTGACTGAACCAGTCATGCGCCCATGAACAGATCTTCTGAACAGATTTTTCAAGCAGTGAGCAGCAACCCCTTTGTGGATCATAAATGAGTTCTAAGGGTCATAACCGGCCTTAAAAAAAAAAAGATCTATTTATTTGAAAGAGAGGGAGAGAGAGAGCACTAGCAGGAAGAAGAGAGGGAGAGGGAGAGACCGTTACAAGCAGACGCTGTGCTAGGTGAGATGTGGGGTTCGATCCCAAGACCCTGAGATTGTAACCTGAGCTGAAACCGAGAGTCTGCTGCTCAACCAACTGTTGCCAGCCAGGCGTCTCATAACCAGCATTGGAGAATATCAGGGAGGGTGAGTAATGTTTGGTTGAGTGTTTGTTGAACCATAAGTCATACCTCTAAACAGTGGTAACAATAATAGTTATTAAATTATACTTATTATTTTATTTTGATGATCTATATAGAGATAATGTGATCCTAATGCTTCCCAAGCTGAGTTTTAGATAAATTCTATCAATGGAAGAGAAGGAAGGCTATGCCCCAAAATGACAAACTCTTTCAATATTACTCTGACGTACGACTTGGACAACATCTATCTATCTATCATCTATCTTCCGTGGCATATTCATATTGGCCCTTTCTTAGTTCTGACATTTAGAGTTCTGACCTTTTATTTACTACTTTTTGTGCTGCTTTTGTTATTTGGGTTTTAAATGGATCTTAGAAGTTCACTTCATGATATTTTTTAGGATAAAGCTGGAGTGATAAATTTTCATTAATAACTAGCAAATCTATTTTGCAAAACTTTGTTATAAAATTCATAAGGTTATATGCCTTTGTTGTAAGGAAGCATCATATATTAACTCATGCCTGGTCATTACTGCCATTTTAGGACTTTTTTCTATTAACCTCTGAATTAAATAATTCAAAATTGAATAGATGTTGACATTATTGATACAGACCATTGATTGGCTGATATTGGTTTTTAAATATCGTGTGGGTTTTTCAGTTATATGATTTGTCTCAAAATAAGACAAAAGACCTGATTTTTGATTAGGTAAATGTTTATCCTATAAGAGTTATATGTGACGTAAACAGTTAACATTAAAGTAATTGATTCCATCATAAACTATAATCTTAGCTTTTGGTCATGTTTTGGATTCAAATCCCAGTTCTGTCACTCATAGAGCGATGAGGCATCTATTCTTCATGTAAAAGAGCTGATAAGATCAAGATTAGAGGGGCGCCTGGGTGGCTCGGTGGGTTAAGCTGCTGCCTTCAGCTCAGGTCATGGTCTCAGGGTCCTGGGATCAAGCCCCGCATTGGGCTCTCTGCTCAGCAGGGGGCCTGCTTCCATTTCTCTCTCTGCCTACTTGTGATCTCTCTCTCTCTGTCAAATAAATAAATAAATAAAATCTTTAAAAAATAAAAAAAGATCAAGATTAGAGCTTAAATATATATATAGCATCCAGTAGGTGCTTATTTAACAGTGGCTAACATTATTGTACATATTCAACAAACAGCTTTCACAGACAAAGATTGATGTCCTCAATGATTCCTGGTTAGCAATGCAAAACTCAACCACCCAGCTATTTAGTCTACATGTAAAAATCACTGATTAAATGATGACAGGTGTTCAGATCTGTTTCATATATAGCCTAAACATCATGTCTGAATTTCTTAATTTTCAGGTAGAAGTTTGTCAGTTGTTGACTTATACACAGTCACCCTGTCAAAGCCTCTGGCCATGCCTCCTTTCTTACAGCCTGTAAAATATTCACCAAATGTAAAGAGAGGTGGAGGGTCCTCTGAAGGCTACCACACACCCTTTTCCTTTTCATAGCAGGAAGAAATGTCTGTTCAGAAGCCTATGTTCTGTGCCTCTACAACTATTTTGAATCAGGCTCCATTTAAATGCTAAGTTTTCTGGAAGAATCGATCTTAGTCTCCATATTGAGAATCACTTCCTTCTTTGGTTTTCAAAGTGGCTTTTCTGGAGATCTGGGTCTCTATGACTATGGCTAGTAGGCCACTCTGGAAAGAAGAGTTAGTGGGCAGGGCAATGGGAACCCCATCCTGGCTGCAGATCTGGTGGTGCTGTCCTCCCGTGTGGTGCTGAAGACACATAAATACGGGAAGAGGTGGACATTCTTCACAGAAACACTTTCATTTCATGGTATAATATATGTGTACATACAAACATATGCCTGTATATGCATCAACAGATGTTTTGGTCCTTTGGAGATGATAATACTGATATTCTTGAGTTTGAAAACATGCTGGAAAAGACCTCTGTCCTTTCCACACTATTTACTCACAAATAAATGGCTATTTTATTTCTGGCCACAGCTGTTGGCAGAGTTGGTTATTGAGCACAGCTTTGTCTCTGAGACTTCTAAGTCTTCTAAGTGCCAGGCCAGATTTATATATGCCAAAAAGCTAAAATTTGACCTCCCCAAACAGGCAGAGGGCATGACTAAACACATTATATTAAGACAACACATAAAACTGCAATCCAATGA